>PVIY010021954.1:0-41639 GCA_004026745.1 Myrmecophaga tridactyla
AGGACTCTCAGTGGTGGCCCTTCTTCCCCACAGTAGGGTATATAGGGTGTTGTGAGGCCCCCGCAGGCTCACTTTGCGAGTTGATTTGTTGCACCAGGTTGAATGGTCTGCAGTTTCTGTCCAGCACTCCCCTCACGCAGGCCTGGAGTGCGGGATGGTTGTTTTGGGATAAGCCTGGGCTCATCTCTTCTGGAAGCCCTATCATAGCACCTCTTCTTCCTGAGGGGTGAGAGACAGCCTCAGCTCTGCCCCCACCCACCTTCCAGCCTTGTTCTTTACTATAGCTGAAAAAGTTTTAGCTCTTAATGTACTACAGACAAAAACAAAACAAGATAAAAAACAACAAACACAAATCTTTACAAATCCTGTTAAAATCCCTTTTCTTGACAGTCTTTCTTGCAAAGTCGATTGTCTGTTGACTGAAGTACAACTTGAAGTCCACAGTGTAGCAGTGGTATCTTCTCTCCAGGTAGCTTCCCAGTCCTGGGGCCATAAGTCTCAGCAGCGTGGTCTAGTCTTAATGGCAGACAAGCTGCGCTATAGGGGTACCACTGGGAAAACACAGCAACTGATGCCCAAAGCACCCCTCCACACATGTGAGCCCATGTGACGCCCCCTGCCGTGGGTCCCCGGCCCCATTTTCCGTAGGCCTTACTCTCAAGGGTGTGCTCTTCATGTAACCCAGAGAAGTAGCCTTCCTCCAGATGTTTGTGGACGTATTGGGGATCCAAACATGAAGCATTGCTTCTGAGCTGGGAACCCCAACATGTGGTCCTAAACCAGAGTGACTCCACCCATGCACCACATCGTCTCTAACCCACCATTCCTGGGCAGTTTGGTCCCACACGGGTCTCAACGGCCCCAGGCCAAAAAGCCTGGAAGCTTCTCCAGCGGTGGACCTTCAATTTTCACTGCGTGGATTTTGACCGGCACTAAATACAAGCACCCTCTCAAAACTTAGGCAAGTTGAAGATTGTTTTCCAAAGGCCCAGAGGATAAGATCTGGTTACTGCAGAGAACAATTCAGCCTTTGGCCCTGGCTTGTGGCCCTGACCGGCTCCTTCTATCTGATATGATGGCATTTGTCCAAGACATCGTAAGGGAAGCTGTTTAAATGTGCCTACATGGGCAGCACTGCTCAAGGTTTTCATCCTGATAGCCAGAGGAGTCAAATATTCCATACTCTATCCTGCCTCTGTGCCTTTGCACATTCTAGTCTCTGCTCATAGAATGCTTTCCACCTCTAGTCCTTGATTCTATAAACATTAACTGAATACCTGCTAGAATTGGCTGGATGGACACTTCTTTGTGTACCAATTCTGGTCTAAGTCCCACTTGTCCTTTGGCTCTTGCCCCAGTAAGTAATCCTACCTCTTGGAGCCCTGCTTTGATGACTTTATCTCTGCTTTGCATCTCTTTCTCCCAGCCCTGAATTAGGGGTTCCTTCTCTGTTCTCTTGGAACCCATGACATGCTTTATTACACTATATTATAATTGTTTTCTTCGTCAACCTCCTTTCCAAGCTTGTTAATTCCTGAACAGGCAAGGACCACATCCTACCTGTCTTTTAGTCTGCACCTGACACATGGTAGGTCCTCAAAAAATCAAGTGGATGAATAAACAAATGATTGCCTTTAATGTGTTTTTGAAATTACTTCCTAAGTAATTACTAGCCTAAGCATTGGCTAAAAAGTTATTCCTGGGACTGAGAAAACAATCCAGAGCAGTTTAGCATGATTTTAATTTTAACCTAACCTTGGGGCTGTAGGCTGAAAAAACAGAACACAAAAGACAAAATATTGGATTGTAGAAATGGTAACTTTCTCGATAGTTAAAAGCTTAAAAAATTCCATGCAATTTTACCCTGAGAGTGGAGGGGGGAATCAAGCATTGCTGTGAGACCCATGAATTCTATCTTGTCTCCGGGGCAACTAAGTGAATAATTGTTAGAGAGAGAAAGAGAGAAATTGAGACAGAGTCTCATGGAGCCAATTCAAAGTGCCAAGCAAAAGTCATTAAAACACACACACACACACACACACACACACACACGCACGCACAAACTACCCCCAAGGAGAAGAGTAGGAATCAAAAACGAAATAAAGAGAAAATGTGGATCCCCAATCACTGTCACCTCTTGGTGGAGGCTGAGAAGACGGAGGAATGATGGAAATTTTATGAGGGCTTAACTCCACCGAGACACAGGAGTGTGATCTCTGCAATGTTGACAGCAAAGAAGAAACGTCAAGTCCAAGCTGGCCGTGAACACCATCTCCCAAGGCCAGCTGAGCAATGCGACAGGCCCCCGAGCGCAGTGACTCCCCGAAGAGGGCTGGCAGGGAGGCCGAGGGCACTCAAGAAATGCACCTCGTCTCTTGCTGTTGTTCTCCGGCCCGACGTGTCCTTGTTTTGGCTCCACTAGGAGAAAATTTCAGGTCTGCTTTTCAGCGTGGTTGTTTGCCTCCTTAATTCTGGCATTTCTGTGGATCAGCCAGCTCGTTGTCATGGGGACAACCATTTAGACAATTCATCTGAACAGAGGTTTGTGAAGTGAGCAGAATAAGACCCAAAGAAGCCTCTTCTGAAGTACCTGAACCCTCACCCGCACTTCTAGATTCATCCCTGCCTCTCTCTGCGTGCTTCACAACACGTTTATTTATTGTGTAATTCACACCCTTGATGTGTGGTTTCTATGGAGATTGCTCTGACTCTCTTCTCTTGCAGAATCTGGGCTCCCACGTTTGGTTCTCACACAACGGTCCGCAGCGTTTGTCCCCCAGTTCCCAGCATCTCAGATTGTGAAGATAAGTGGCTTCTGACTCACTGTTATGGCATCGCTTGCAACATCTTCTCTGCCTGCCTTGGGCCGCCTGAGCAGTTCCATCTGCTCAGGCCTAGCAGTTAGATGACCAGCGTCCCAAGTCCCGGGGGGTGGGGGGGGGCACAGGCTCAAGCCTAGAGCTGAGGATCACTGTGAGAGCCACTGGGGAGACATACCTACCTCCAGGGGCCCTTGCCACTTTATCCCATGTAAACAATCTGAAGCCAATCTCAGAGCCTCACCCCATAACCTGTAAAATAAAACATTAAGCAGGGACATGGAAGCAACAGGTCACATTCGGTGGAGAGAACAACATGTAATAAATAGCAGTTGTTTGAGTTCAGTTAGCACAGTAGATACAAATCTAAATGACTGCTGAAGGCTTTGCTGTATTATCATGAGGAACAAATATTGGCATTCAGAGTGACACCAATGCATCACTAAGGAAGGCGAAATATATATGTATATACATACACATATGTTTTAAAGACATGAAAGGTGTAGTGTATTTCAGAAAGATTTCCTACCAAATCGTTAAGACAAGAAAGGGGAAAACATCAGGTGTATAGAAGTAAATCATGGGAACTATAACTTTCTTTGCAATGCCTGTAGAATTAAGAAGTTCTTATACAGGGTTTCACAGAAGCCCTGACAGCGAGAAGGGAGATAAGTAGCAATCACTCAGTACAGTAGTTTTCAAACAGTGACCAGCCTTGGAGCTCTTCCTGCAAAGGACTCATATACAGAGGCCCTGTCTATCTATAAAAACCCTTCTCTGCAAGTGGGTGGGGAAGGAGCTTGAAAAATTGCTGGCTTCAGGCTCAGGCCAGAAGCTGAGTTAGGGAGGGCTTCAGAGCCATGCAAGCTCCTGTGCAGAGGGGACCTTCACCCAGCGCTGATGAGGTCTCCTGGGGCCTCCTCGCCTTCCACTGCACAGCCCTGTCTTCTAGAGACACCAGTCTGCATTCAGGGTTCCTTATTCTCTTCTGTCCAGGTGAGACAGGCTTCAGGAAGGCTTTTAGACGCTCTCTCTTCCAAAGCTCATCAGGAGCAATAGTAATCATTATAATTAAAAATACTTATCATTTAAGGTGCAAGTGGTAGAATGCAGGAGACCTGGGTTCAATTCCTAGACCATGCACCCCCCCCAAAAAAAATATACGTACTTATCATTTATGAAGTCTTGACTAAAATCTGCACCATCCAAGAATCTCACCTAGAGTAGAGTATCTCCTTTAGCCATCACTGTGCTAGGGTAAGGGGCTCTTACCCTTTCTCCATCTTATGGAGACATTACACAATTGTGCAAGGTCACAGCAAGCAGCATAGCAGAGGATGGGACCCGCCTGGCTGGCCCCAGAGTCTGTGTTCCTGGTGGGGGCTCTGTGAGGGGGTCGGGGTAACCCCTTCTGCAGGCTGGGTACACTGGAATCCACTGCGCACCACCAAGAGGCTGATTTTGTGAAAAGATGTAAGTGCAGTTGACATGTGATGTTTCTCCAGCCAGAAACATAAACACAGACTTGAATCCCATGCCTCTTCTCATGCCATGAAGTAGAAAGCATTATTCCAGCCATTCCTGAATTCCTGTTTTCTAGTTGAACCAAGATCAAGGGTCGCAGAGTGGAGGGGACTAGGCAAGCTCTCGGGGCTGGATGCAGCAGGAAGCCGGCCCGTTCTCCAGGCGATGATGATCTCTCCTTCCTGTTCTTTGGGAATACTTATTTAATAGCTGCCACTAGGCAGGCTCAGTGTGCTGGAGATCCTAGAGCCTAAACACGCAGTCCTGGGCTGCTGAGGTTTATGTGTGGACCTTGGCTGGTTTCAGTCATTTCTGGGACTCTTAATGATGATTGTTACTTCTGGCTGGCCGGCCCACTTGCTGTGCTCACCTGGAAAGGGTGTTAAGTGCAGCGGAGGGTGGAATAGCAGGGAGGGTAGGGAATACTTTTTTCTGCTGCTATGGAAGGAGTATGTCAGATTTGGGAGTTAGATTGACAAGAGTTTGTCTTGGCTTGTCGCTGCGTTACTTTGGGCAAGCTGCTCCATCTCTCCAAACTCGAGTCTCCTCACTTTCAAGATATAATAACTGCACGGTAGGTCGTGGTCTGTTTCTTTTCTTGCTTGTATCCTGCAGGAGATTGCACTTTAACTTAAAGAAATGCTTCTGCTAGAGTTTAATTGAAATCGCGTTCCTTCGGTGGGTTGTATGTTTGCTTTTGACCATGAGTCTTTTTATCAATGCTTTCACACTTCTTGGTAACTAGTGGAACCTAGATCAAGGAAGAAGCAAATTCTATGCTGGAGTTGAAGGGTAGTCACAGAACAGTGAGGATTGCTGATGGGTAAAAATAAAAAACAATGATTAAAAAAAAAGAATCTCCTAGAAAAATAATTGCATTTAAGAGCATTCCTTTGTATCAAGTCTTGGGGGACTTTTAAGAGTATTTTATACTGTGTTCTCAAGTGCAACCTCAACAAAGAATCACAGTTTCCAAGGAAGACGCAAACAAGCAAAATTGGGGAATTAGAAGTTCCAGATGATGGTGAACAATCACCCAATAAGAACAAGAACAAAGAGAGAGGCTCGTCCTCACATAAATTCAGTCCAGATTCTGCCCAAGGTCAGTATCCCCTTAACAGACGTGTGCCCCACGTGACAGGGCTGGTTAGCAAGAGATGGCAGTTGTGAGAGTTAAAATAAATCATGTTTTACTCTTCCTCCCTGCCAACCTTAGGTTTCAAAGATATTTTTTTGCTGCTCTTTATAAATAAGGAACAGTTGAGGCATTATGCTGTTTCTCTCCTTTGGAAAAGTGCACTTTGCTGGCAGAGAAGCCAACCAAAATAATAATAATATCCAAGAGAAATTGATGAGGGTGAAGAAATCGTGACTGGCCAAGAAAGAAGGTTAGAATGCTGCCCATGGAGATGAAGCACACAGATTTAATTTAATATTGATTTCCGTCTCAGAAAGGAATTGGCCTTGCAGCTGACAGTGTGCTGTGGAGCAGAAACCTGTGTTTTCCTTCTGAACAGGACATGTCCTCCTCCTGGGAGCCTCCCCAAGAACAGGTGTCTCACACTGAGGGCCTCGGAAGGGCTGTCTGCTCATTTTTAAGAAGATGGAAAGTGGCACATAAAAGTGCATTTCGTCAAAGCATTTATGTAGAGTGACCAGCAAACCCCAGGTGGATGAATGCCCCTAAATAAGATACTTTTCTTTCCTGCATTGCTTAGAAAACACTGGGATCTTTTCTAATCCACCTTTGGCCTGTTTTTCCAAACAATTTTTAAGAAACAAGCAGCTACGCTGGTTTTGCCCCCACAATGCAAAGGGATGGTAAAATAAATGGTGTTCGGATCAAATGCGGGGTTAGCTATAGCTTCAAAACCTGCTTCTTGAGTGTGTTTTCCCTCCAAGCCGTGAAGAAAGAGGGCTTCGTTCAGTGCCAGCGCCGCTGAACGTGGCATCTTCCTGCATCTCTGTTGATGCAGACACTCATCCCTTTATCCCTTCACTGCTTGACAACCCCTTCCCCCCCCCCCAAAAAAAAAGTGATACATAAATTGTGCCAGGCAAGGCACAGGTAGGTAGCTGGACTTGGAACCCATCCAAGTCATGAATAAGAACGCTTCCAAATCAATACCCTGCATATTGACTAAATCTGAAGTAGGAGATACGGTTTTTTTACCCAATAAATTATGGCAGGCAGCTTGGGATATTAGTACAGTAAATCTAACTGATGTCAAGCCCTTACACTCCTGTTTGTTTGTTTCCTCTCTCTCTCTCTCTCTCTCTCTCTCTCTCCCTCCTTCTCCCTTTTCTCCTTCGTTTCTTTCCCTTGGTTCTATAATTACTCTCATCTCTCCCTTTCCTTCTGGTATGTGGAGACCATGAATGTGGGGAGGGGTGCTTTAACCTCTATAGCCAACTAATTCCTGCTTGAGGTCAAAAAACTTATATTGTTCTCTCTCTGTGTGTGTGTGTGTGTGTGTGTGTGTGTGTGTGTTGGTCTCTGTTTGCAGAGGACACTAATTCAGGAGAGAAATAATATAAATGAATCATCTATAGCAGGCAAGGCATAGGAAGAGGTGGATAGAAAAATGATTCAGACCAGCTCTTTATCTTCAAGTTGTGTATCATGGGTGGTAGTGGAAGAGGGTGGGAGTTTGTGAAAAGGGAAGAGAAATGTTATATAAACAATTAACCTCAGAGACATAAGGCAGAATAAGGTACAGGCCACGTGCCATGAGCATGCAGGTGGAGGAATTATTAATTTTGGTGCAGGGATCTACACAGGCTGAACTTGGACTTCTTTCCTTCAAGGGTTACCTTCTATTTCAGTTCTGGTTGTGTCTGGCTGCAAGTTAACAGGATACTTGACTAAGTATTATGAATGAATTAGGTGATAATTGCATTTATTATTTACTTAAGAAGAAGTCTGGAGCTAAGTGGCTCCAGGGTTTGTTCTGCAATTCGGTTACCCAGGCGTTTTCCACCCTTTTCTGCCATTCTCGGTGTGACTGGCTTTTTTGTTCTCATGATTCATGGCATTAGGTAGGTTGCTGCACTTTCAGATATTATACAACCATCCCAAGGTAATAGGAAAGGGAAAGGGCAATAGATCTTTTCTCCATTAGGTTTCAGATGGTTTTCTTTCAAGAAACAAGTCTTTCCCAAAGCCCCCAAGAATTTTTTCCTCATATCTGCATGATCTGAACCGGGTGGCCTGTTGCAAGGAAGGTGGTTTGGTCAATTATGGTGGTTTGAACCTGTGTGCACCTAAGAAAAACATGTTCTTAAAAACCTAAGGCCTTCCTGTGGGTGTAAACCCACTGTAAGTAGGACTTTTTGATAAGGCTACTTCAGTTAAGGTGGCAACCACCTCATTCAGCACAGGGCTTAATTATTGGTGCTCTTTAAGAGTGACTGAAAGCCATGGAAGCATGAAGCTGAATTCATTGGCATCCAGCAGAGAAAGGAAAGAGAGCAGCCACTGCTGCTGGGTGCCTTGCCATGTGGCAGAGGAGTCAAAGATCACCGGCAGCTGGTCTTCGGGATGAAAGCATTGTCTTGACGATGCCTTGGTCTGGACGTTTTCTCAGCCTCAAAGCTGTACGCTAATAAGCTCCCATTGTTCCAGTTGAACCATTTCATGGTATTTGCTTTAAGCAGGCCAGGAAACAAAAGACATATATGTGAGAACCTGGCGAAGGGGAACAACAGGTCCACAATTCCTTTCCTAAGAATGAATACATTGCCATCCAAACAAAAGTGAGATTCTGCAAGCAAGGGGGAAGGAGCTGGAATAGCTGTTGGGTTGGCCACCCAACAGCCACTGTTGCCTCTTCCTCTAGTATATTTGAGAAAGAGGCTATTTGTCTCACATCAGCTACTGATCTGCACTCCCAGCCACTGTAGCTCATCTTAGCAGTACCCATAGCCGACCATAGCTTTGGCTCTGGTTGCCACTGAATTCTTTAATTACAGTTCCCTTGAAACATCATTGCTTCTTCCACATAGGCCTCCACATAAGACTTTGGATCAGACAGATCTGGGTTCAAATCCCATCCCTGATGCACCACTCACTAGTGCTATGACTTAACCTCATCCCTCAGTGAAGATACTTGTGGTAATTAGATTCAGTTGTCAACTTGGCCAGGTGAAGGCACCTATTTCTGTTGCTGTGGACACAAGCCAATGGCATGTGAACCTCATCTGTTGCTGATCACATCTGCAGTTGGCTAGGAGGTGTTCTTGCTGCAATGAATGATGTTTGACTTAATTGGCTGGTGCTTAAATGAGAGAGTGCAACGTAGCACAGCCCAAGCAGCTCGGCATACCTCATCTCAGCACTTGCAGCTCAGCCCAGGCCTTTGGAGATGTACAAAGGAATCACCCCAGGAAAAGTTGTTGGAACCCAGAGGCCTGGAGAGAAGGCCAACAGAGACCATCCTGTGCCTTCCCACATAAGAAAGAACCTCAGTTGAAAGTTAGCTGCCTTTCCTCTGAAGAACTAACAAAATAAATCCCCTTTTATTAAAATCCAATCCATTTCTGGTGTGTTGCATTCCGGCAGTTAGCAAACTAGAACAATACTTGTAATCATTAGTGAGGTGAGGAGTAAATCATGGGTGTTACATTCCTAGCACTGTGCCTGGGCCAGAGTGGGTGTTCCATAAAGGGGCCTTTTCCCCTTTCCCCACATTTCCTTCAGAATAAAAGGTGATGCTAATAACTGACATAGGAAATGCTTACAAAATGCCGGGCCCAGTTCTAAGTCCTTCATATAAATGAACTGAACTCAACGAGGTCTGTGCTACCATTATCTCCTTTAACAACTTACGGAATGAGAGAGAAAACTCAAGTTGCCCAAGAGTCCAGAGAAAGTGAGAGGCAGAATTCAGATGGAATCCAGGCATCAGCGTTGCCGTGCTGTCCATTTCCTCTCATGTACACACATTCGCCTCTCTCCTGGAAATGGGTTCATGACCAGCTAGGACAAAAACCTCCCATTAGATTTTGGACATCTGGCAATAGTGAGGTCGGATAGGTTGGAACAGGTCATCTCCTCCAAGGGGGTGAGGACTGGGTCCTGCCTTGTCTGAGAAGGTGGTGCAGCAGGGGAGCAAGTTCACAAAGGCACTCAGCCCTCCCACATCGGGCCAGAGTGCAGGGAAAGGTGTCCTTCCCAATCCACCCAGGCTCTCCGTGGACCTGACAGCATCTGGCTGCTCGTGCCTGGAGACTGCCCTCCAAAAGACAGTGATCAGAAGCCTCCTGCCTCTAACAGAGGCTCTGAGTTCCATTCCTTGCCAGGCGGGAACCACAGAGATATTAAAAGATCAATATTAGAACCCAGTAGAGTAAAACCATTTTGATATTCTCCCTCAAGTGCACCTTTCCTGATGAGAAGGAGACAGAACAGTGTTTCTTGGTGGGAAAATGCCTTCCCTTCTCTGATTTCAGAAAAGCCTGCCCAGGTCATACCGAATGATTCCAGTCAGCAGACATAAACTGCAGCATCTAAACACGGGTTGCCCAGGGTGCTTGGAGGCTAATGCACCTTTTGCTCTTAGATCCCAGAAGACCAAGGAAGAGGAAGGATGAAATGAGAGCCTGGTGTCCTGCTTTGCTGAATGTTTTAAGTTCATTAAGTAATTTCAATTTGATATTTGGATGGTGATATTTCCAAAGGGAACCACAGACCCAAACATAAGGGTCTGCATTAAAAGAAAGAAAGAAATCACATACCATGCTGAAAAGGTCTTTTATGAGGACATAACATTTTTTTTATCCTTAAAAATTTACACACACACATATATACACCAGAGCCCATGGGGTAGGCTAGAGAGGGGTGGTAGGGGAAGGTGTAGGTGTTTAACAACTATATCCTAGGATAAAAAAAAAGTCTCCTCAGCACATTCCTTCACTGCTTTGTTGGTCTTTTTTAGCCTTTAGATCTTGTCAGTAACATAAAACTGGGTATCACAAAATGTGCTCCCCCTTCCACCTTGAATAAAGGATAATGACCAGGAAGTTTCATTAGGTAGCTGAAGAATACAGGTCTGCCTTGAGATTCTGCATGGTGGGTGATGAACAGGATGTGAATTTCTTATATCCTAGACATAGAATCTGTGGCTGAATCCTCAAGAGTACACATTTACCATTTTAAAAGTGATTTCCTGGAACCTTATCTCACATGATCACATGATCCTCCCAATAACCTCAGGATGAAACTAGGATAAGGGCGATTTTATTGTTATTCCAATTTTACAGAGGAAGCCTGAGCTCTGAGCAGTGGAGTGGCTTGCCCCAGGTCAGACATCTGACAAACGATGGAGGAAGGACTCCTTTCTTTGGAATGCAAATGCTAGCAGGCCAGACTGCCTTTCCACCAGCAGTTGGGATCCTTCCCTCAGCTTCCCTGAGATGTGGGGATTCTTTCATTCTCATGCATCAGGAAAGCATTGCAGAAATGAGGATGGAGATACAAGTGTTTTGGATCTTGCAGCTATCTTATGGTCAGAGTCGCTATTAGATTTGATAGGGCCTTGAGAATATGGGAATATGGTAGTTTATCTACTCCATGGCTGGAATATGTCAATATTCTAGAATCACATTCATGCCAGGTGAACACTGGAGGGGACTTCAGAGGTTTTTTCCAGGCTAGTCCTCAGGAATGAAGAAAATAGGCTCAGAGAGCTGAATTAAGTGGCCCAAAGCTCAATTCTATCTTTAGAAGCCCAGCTAGTACACATTTCACAATTACTCACTGCCTACATTTTTCTTGTTATTTTTCCTGTTGTCTGCATCATGCCCAAAGGGTGTGATTGAAAGGAGGCAGTAGAACCTCATGGTCAGAAGCATGGGTTTTGGAGTCAGTGAGACCCAAGTTTGCATCCCAGCTCTTCAATTTACCATTGATTAGAAGATGGCGATTGTACACCCAAATGTCATGTCCAAGGTGGGAAGAAGGGGGATTGAGAAAGTTGTGCTAGCCAAGCCTACCCCTTTCTCTCAAAGAAAGGAAAATTTATTCTGGAAGCTGCATCCAGGGTCACTTGCTTCCATCATGGGCCAGAACAGGGTCAACTAACTTGCAAGGGGAAACAAACTTAATCTTGCCTCTCTCGTGGAATGCAGTGAGGTAGGGGGTGGGGATGGGGTGGGACACTACTTAAGGGGGTCAGTCAACAGTGTCTATTTCAGATCATGCTCTGAATTTCAGGATTAGGAGGATGGGATGCAGTCTGAGCTCCTTGCCAGGCTCCTGTGTTAGAGCAGGTAACCTAGAGAAGCAGGACATCAGCAAAGGTGAGCCAGTCTCGACTTCTTAAAAGGCTGGTGGGATTCTTGATTTTACCTCATCATTCTGCCTTCCTTTCCCAAGACCATCTGTGAAATAGCAACAACCCTTTCTTTCTAAAAGCAACTTAGGGCTTTTCTGAAGATAAGGTGAAGTCATGGTTATTGAAAACACTTGGATGAAATACAAAAACTTTCTTGAGACACAAAATGGTTTTCTATTAAAACCCAGATATTACCTGGGGGTTTTCTTACTCTGTAAGAACCAGGTAAAATCGGTTTAGGTCTGCCTTTCATACTTGGTGGGATGCCCAAGCCTACTTCAAAGACATCTTCATAGAAGAAGGAGCCTTCTGTTCCCATACTCTCCTATGGCACACAGCTCAGCTGCATTGGTTCCCTATGAGGACCATCTCACTATCTGTGGGCACTATCCCGCTTCCTTCCCAATAGGCTTAGACTTGGGTCTCCTGATCTTTCTTTTATTCCCACTAACCTCCCCAAGCTCTGGGATGTGTATATTCCTACCAAAATGTGAGTCTAGGGCTGGTACCACTGACATCAAAACCAAGGAAAAGTCAATGGAAAAAAACAAACTAGTTGCATCATTGTTTTTACAATGGTTTTAGTTAGGACTTTTTTTTTTACTTGAGTTTCCCCCTTTGGGACAGGCTGAGTTCATTTTATAAATACTCTGCCAGTGCCATTGTTTGTGTAACGCTGGGTTCCAAGAGTAGGATGGGTGCTTAATAAATTAGTCAAATGAGAGCAAGGAGGACAAGCATGAATTAGGAAGTAACCACTCAAATATCTGAGAACTTTTGAGAAAGTTTGGGAAATAGGAAGTAGAATGACATCTTTTGGTTGACTAGGGTTTTAAAAGGCATTTTCTTTTTGAATCTTTCACTTTCTCATGTGACTAAGCTTCTTATCGTTATCTTAGTGGAAGGAGTAGGATTCAGTGTAAAACTCTGGCCACCTCCCATAAGGTCAATGGAATTTTCTGAATTAAAAAAAAAATATATATATATATATATATATTATATATGTCACATATACATAAGATATTTCTCTGTACCCTATGTTGTCCCTGTTATCTCTTCTCTCCCCTCTACCCACTTACCAATGTTCTTCGCAGACAACATGTATTGAATCCTCAAGGTGGTCTTGAAGGAAGCAGCTCTAGGATCTCCACCTTAAATCAGGGCACTAAGCATTTTTTCTTCTTCTCTGGGGTCTGAAACACACCCATGTACTTACTGTGGCTCAGTTTGCTTGTGTGAAGAATGGAATTGTCACACCTAGATTCCTCAATTCCCCAAAGATTTTTTGCTAAGCAATTTTTAAGCAACATGTGCAGAAGACCCTGCCTGACTATGGCTTCCAGAAGTCACAGTGTGATTTTTAGACGCTGTAGTGACCAGGTTGACTATGGCTCAATTTCACTGCTGATAGAATATAAAACATGTTTTTCTATAACTGGAATGGAAAAGAAGCCCTCTGTGCTAACTCACTTCAGTTGATGGGTCACATTATTTAACATATCTCTCAGCACCCCATTTAAAACCTTGATAGATTTTGGCTGTATTATTATTATTTTTTTAGGGAAGTGGGGGAAGAAGGATGAGGGAGGATGGGTTGGAGGGAACTTAGCACGTTTGTGTTAACGTTTCTTCCTCTGAGCTGTGACGTGAGATGCCTTCCCAGAGGAATCAGAAATAGAAACAATAGGTTTGACATTCCATCATTCTACAGGTGGGGAGCAGAAAGTGACAGAGAGAAATTGATTTGGGTCGTGAGGAGAGTGGGGGGGGGACCTCTTCAAGATGCTCATTGCCTATTGTGGAAAAATCAAATTGATGTCTAGAAAGTTGCTTTGTATGATCTTCTCCAAGGAAACGATGAACAACTGCTTTCCTCAAATAACGCCTTCAAGTATTTTCACTTAGTAGGCAAGAGGAAACTGAGTTTGTCATGAAGATTTCTTTGAAAGATGAGGAACATGAACACATTTGTTTACATGGAAGAACCAGAGCTGAGAGAACCATATAAATTATGTTCAGACTTGGCCATTGTCACCATTACTCTCTTCCTGCCTGTGTGGCTGGAAGATGGTCAGCTAGCCTGACCATTTCATTAGTTTTTCATTGGCAGCTCAAATCAAACTGTTATAGCAGCAGAATAGCTACCCATACAGGCCTGTCTTCCCACGCAAATGTCTCCTTATTATATTCCAATCACATTGAACATATTTGCCATTCTCCAAACATGGAATTTTGTGTGTGTGTGCTTTCTGTGTCTTTCCATATTCCTTCTGTCTGGAATTGCCTTTTTCATTTTCTCCTCTGGGAAAACCCTTTCTAAGAGCCCTTAACTGATGCCCAGTCATTTTATAATATCTGTCATAGCCCCAATCACTCTGAAACTTGTCAATATTGAATCAGGTGTCTTAGCCCTCCCATCCTGTGTCAGTGACCCGGGTTTCTTTCATCTCTGTATACCTGTGTCACCATCATATGTCAGTTTAATTAATTATTCTGTCAATCAATCCTGCCATTCTCAAAGCTGAAAGTACCAGTGGCATTAGAACTTCTGTAGAAATTCATGTTTACACCCCATTTCTTGATGGTGTTGCAGGGGATAACAGAAACAAACCCTGAGCTTACCCAGTAGGAGGATGGGGTCTGTCAACATTTTACATTCAGTGTCTGCTCTTCACTGACTAGTGATGTGTGTCAGGCACCTCCCACCCACCATCTCATTTAATCTTCCAAGGACAATGAAGTGGGCATTCCTAACCTTCCTTTACATTTGAGGAAACTGAGGCAAAAAGAGATTAAGTGCTTGGCTCAAGGTCACAGAATTCTCAAATGACAAAGCCAGATTTGGATCCCAGTCAATTGAAGGCTAAAGGTGGAGCTCTTGGCCATTGAGTGGTTACTGCTCCTTAATATATCCCCCAAGCATGCTTTTCAGTTGTATGATGATGATGGCAGGTGGGGAGGGGGCTGCGAAGGGATGGCTTAGCCCGGGTTGAATTTTTTTTTTTTCCACCTCTAAGTTTAGAGTAAGAGTTGTTAAAGGAACATACCTGGGAGACTTTGACATGAACTGAAGGTTCAGGTAATCTATTTAGAAGGATATCTATGGGGCTTCTGAAATCAGGGCTCCATGAGTTATACAAGCAGTGCCATTGTTGAAACACAAGTACGATTGGCTACACACCCATTCTTTCTCTCTCACACACACAGACCCCCGTGTGTCCATTCCCCAAAACAATGTCAACTGCTTGTTTGAGACCAGGCAACGGAAGTCCCAGAGACTTTCACATCCAGTATCAAGGGCAAAAGGCCTGTGGAGGGCTGGCAAGAGGCACGGCAGTTGACTCCAAAACAACACCAGGAAGAGAAGCCCCAAGGGGCCAAGTGTGGGGATTCTGCCTGTGTTTGCTCAGAGTTTAAGGCTAGGGGTGAGGGTAGGAGGCAGGAGAGCTTCCAGCTGCTCTAGTCCAGCCCTGGGCAGTGGTCAGAGCCTAGGATTTGTCTGGACTTGGCAGCCCTGGAGGGGTCTGCTGCTTGCTTCAGACCAAAGAGCTGCCAAGAGGCCCTGGAGATGCTTGAGAACAAAGAGGCAATAAACACACACTGAACCCTTTTACCAACTGGCCCCGTCCCAAACCCAAATGAGAAATGAATTGCTGGGGTAAGCATGTGTTTGTGCGTGTATATGTGTGTCTTTTTTTAGTTTATGGAAAAGAAACACCCTGCTTTAGATTGGAATATTCCGTTTGGACCCTTTAAAATTGTGGCCAAATGAATACAGTAAATTTAATCTGTACAAATGGGTCTCCTGGAAAAATTGTCCTGAAAGACTGTGAAATCTTGGCACCTTCAATTTTTATAATTTCTGACATTTCTGCAGGGGGAAAGGTAAAGTGTTTGCTCAGCTTTTGAATTTGCTTTTTGAATAGGGAAGCTCACTACCACACTAATTGTCATCATCACTCTCATCATCATTGGCACCCTTTATTAAGTAAGCATCTTTTATGAACTAGACCATCAGCCAGAAGCTTACAGACATTGTTATTATTGTGACAACCCTGCTAGGTGGCTCTCCTTTGTCCCATTTTACAGATGAAGAAATTAGTGTTCAGATCAGATAAGTAATTAGTTCAAGATCATGCTGCTGGAGTTTAAATTCAAGTTTTTTGGACTCCTAAGTCCATGCTATTTCTGCTGCACTTCCCTGTGTGCAAATATTTATTATTTCTAATACAATGTCCCATCCAGATCAATACTAGGCAATAGGAAACAGAATGGCTGTTTTCATAATGTATTGGCTTTTCGTAGACAACCTCAGGAAGGTGTGTTTTTACCCAAGTGGACCCAGGAGACAGGGCTAGTCTTCATTTCTAGTTCACAATTACTTTTTCTGTTCTTCTCTTTGGTCAAATAAATGCAGTGTCACTTGTCTTTACCTCTATTTCATAAGACTTGGTGAATTTATGTCTACAAATTGTTCTGGGTGTCTTAGGATCCAGGTATTGGCCCATTTCACTAAGTGTTGCTGTTATTATTATTATTATTATTATTAATATCAGATGATATATCTTTCTTTTTATTTGACTTGATTTGTTTTTTGGAGGGGTCTAAGTGTGGAACCTGCTCTGTGACTTGATATAATTTGAAGCCCAAGGACACCGAGGAGGTTGGCATGGTCAACTCACCATCTGGAAAGCTCTTTGGGACCTTCCTTTGGTATAACAGCTTCCTGCTGAGCAATCCTCATGGCTTTGAGAGGTTGTGTATCTCAGTTTTTCAGGAAGGCGGTCCATCTACAGAAAGTGTAACTGAGGGCCCAAATGTAACTTAGGGCCCAAACTTAGAGAACTAAGTTCAGTGGGTCTGAACATAAGAGCCAAACTTATTATAAAATAATGGGAATAAACCCCATCACACCACACAGGCCTGGCCTTTTACCAAAACAAGTTAAACAAACATACAAACAAAAAACACTACAGCAGCAACAACAAAATGACAACAGCAGCAACAAAAAAGCCCTTCAGGAATTTTCTAATTTGGTCATTTGAAGAATAATTTTTAGGTATAACTGTTAAATCACTGCATATCTGCCAATCCTCTTTGAAGACATAGAAAGAGCATAATTGACTGGAAGCCCATGGTCAAAAATATTAAACACTAATCAGTACTATTTTAAATAGCACATGATTAAAACAATAATCTTCACAATAATTCTATGTCCTTTTTAAGATGAGAAGCTATGTAACTGACCTAGCTTCACCCAGTGAGCTAGTTCCTTGACTCCGTTATCCATATTTGGTGCATTCATTTATCAGTTTATTCATTCAACAAATATTTATTGGCTTTTATGGCCTGGCACTCTTCTAGACCCTAAGGAATTGCTGTGAGCAAACCCAACACAGATTCCTACCCCAAGGATCTTCCTTTTGGCTGGGGATGTGACACATAAACTGCAATATCTTGTTTAGCATGACATCAATACCCTCTGAAGCACCAAGATTGAAAATTAATGCCTCAAAAGTGGTGGGCAATGCTGGGTCTTTGTGTCCAGTGGGTGTTTGTTTTAGTGACTTGATTTCACACTGAGTTCCAGAGGAACACATAAAGTGTCTCCCTAGCTTCACCTCATATGCATATCTGTCAGGGGCTTGTAGTAGTGAAGATCATGTGTCACCTTGGCCAGGTGATGGTGCCCAGTTGTTCGTTGCTGTGAATTTAAATCATCAGATCATGACTCTCATCTATGGCTAGTTGAATCTCTGGTTGGCTAAGGGGATTGCTTTCTGCAATGAGAAATGTTTTTATTTAATACCCTGGAGGCTTAAAAGGAGGAGTCAGTTGAGAGAGAAACAGCTCAGCAGAGTTCAGCACAGCTTAACTCAGCACTCAGAGCTGACATAGACCCAGACATTTGGAGATACAGAAGAGAGATGCCCCAGAGAAAGCCATTTGAACTCAGAAGCTGGGAGAGAAGGCCAGCAGACATGCTGTGTGCCTACCCATGTGACAGAGAAACCCAGATGAATGTTAGCTGCCTTTCCTCCAAGGAACTATAAATTTGTAACTAAATAAATCTCTTTTTTTTACATGGCCAGGCACTGATTCCATGAATCAGGTCTCTGGCATGGCAGGCGAGAATTCTGCCAATAAGCCACTGTCGCACTGCCCTAAATAAATCTTTTATAAAAGCCAATCCATATCAATAGCCAAAAGAATGAAAGAGGACCCCTATCTTACACCCTACACAAAAATTAACTCAAAGAGAATAAAATATTTAACTATAAGAACTAGCACCATAAAGCTTCTAGAAGAAAATGTATGGAAACATCTTCAAAACGTAGTAATAGGAGGTAGCTTCTTAAACCTTACACCCAAAGCACAAGCAACAAAAGAAAAAAATAAATAAATGGAAGCTCCCATGCTTCTGCACCTCAAAAGACTTTGTCAAAAAGGTGATGAGGCAGTCAACTCAGTGGGAGAAAATATTTGGAAATCACATATCAGACAAAGGTTTGATTTCCTGTATATACAGAGAAATCATACAACTTACAACAAAAGAACAAACAACCCACTTATAAAATGGGCTAAAGATATGAATAAGCATTTCTCTGGAGAGCAAATACAGAAGGCTCAAAAGCATGGGAAGAGATGCTCATTTTCACTGGCTAAAGGGAAATGCAGATCAAGACTATAATGAGATACCACCTCACACCAGTAAGAATGGCTACTATTAAACAAACAGGAAACTATAAATGTTGGAGAGGATTTGGAGAAACTGGGACAGTTATGCACTGCTGGTGGGAATGTATAATGGTGCAGCCACTATGGAAGACTGTTTGGTGGTTCCTTAGGAAACTAAACTGAATATCGAGTTGCCCTATGACCCAGCAATAGCACTACTTAGTGTATACAAAGAAGAGCTGAAAGCAATGACACAAACAGACATTTGCACACCGATGTTCATACGAGCATTATTCACAATCACCAAAAGATGGAAACAAACCAAATGCCCATCAACAGATGAGTGGATCAACAAAATGTGATGCATACATATGATGGCATATTATGCAGCAGTAAGACAAAATGACATCCTAAAGCACATGACAAGATGGATGAACCTTGAGGACATAATGCTGAAGGAAATAAACCAGATACAAAAAGATAGATACTGTATGATTCCACTTTAATGACCAGTATAAAGGTATTATTAGAGGCTTATATTATAGAATATAGGGGACTTAGAGATACAAAGAAGCTAGAGATAGGTGAACCATTAGCCAAAGAGATTGAGTTATACAAAGAAAATAGGATTTAACAAATGAATATGAATGCCGAATCATTAAATTGATATCTATTTTTGTCTCCAGTATTTTAGAGCAGCTAGAAGTAAAAATCTAAAATTGTGGAACTATAACCCATGTCAAAGTCTGAAATATATTCTACAACTAATTGTGGTGCTGTGCTTTGAAATTGATAGCTTTTTTGTATATATGTTATTTTTCACAAAAAAGAAGGGAAAAAAGTCGATTGTGATGATCAAAAAATATTTAAGCCCATTAGCTTTCTATATTCTGGAGTATCTAGAAGGAAAAATATGAGACGATTGTATGGTAGCCCATGACAAACTCTGCGATCTGTCCTGTAACTACTTGTTGAAGAGTGCTTTGAAAACTATTGCTCTTTTATTTCTTTGCTTTGTATTTATTATGCTATACAATAAAAAAAAAAAAGCCAATCCATTTCTGGTGTATTGCATTGCAGCAGCCTTGGCAAACTGAAACAGGGTTATTTGAGAAATGTTGACTCTCTTTTATTGGTCCATTGCCAATGAAGACTTCTTGCTTAATGAAGTAAAAACTGTCAAGCTTCATCAGAGGGGGGTGGGGTGGGGGTAGTCAGATAGGTAGAAGGCCTTTAGCCAAGCACTCAGCATGGATGCCTGGGCTCAGCTCTACTGTGAACACTGCAGGTTGCTTTGCTTCTCATACATTTGTGCTGGTTTGGTGTGAGATGTGTTCAGTGGAGGATAGAAACCATGGAGAGACTCTGTAAGCATCCAGTGGCCTCTCTCCCTTTGATATTTGCTCTTAAAACTTCTTGAATCATAGCAACGTACACCATGGACTCCCAAGGGCGAAGACCCCCCTCTCCTCTCCCTAGTCTCTGTTCCTCAAAGAACTGGCTCATTTAAGTACTTGACAAAGGTTTGAATGCATAAGTCCTAAGACCCAAAGGTCCTAAGACCCAAAGTCATGGTAGCTAATTTTTGGTCTTGACACTAATAGTAAGTAGCTGGGACCTTGGCCAGGTGCTCAAAATCTCTGAGCCTCCATCTTCTCCTCTATAAAATGAGAAGGCAACCTCTCAGTTCCCCTCAAAATCAGACCATCGGGTTCAGGGTTCAAGGAAGCCAGCAGAGCTGATCAAGGTGTGTACCGAGGACAACAGAGAGAAGGGAACCAAGGTAAGGGGAAAATGAAAGGGCAGGAATTGTTTTGCACAGCCAGCAGCAGGAGGAAACAATAGCATGCTGAAAACTCAGTTAAAAATGTGTAAAATTTCTAGTAGGATTGGGGGTCTTGCTCAATGATGTGCATATTGTGACCAAGATGTGTGTATTGTAACCAGGGAAGCTAGTCTGAGTCCAAAGCAGGATGATAAGCAGCCTTGGGCCTACATTTTACAGGACACAGCCTTATTAGCTTCCCTGAATGTATTGGGTCCTATTCACCAAGGCATCCATGTCACCAGGCAATGAATGGTTTATGGTGTTTCTTCTGTGAAACAGCAGAGCAAGTCCATTATTTGGAGAAAGCTATCCCACAAGCAAAGGCAATTTTGTGTGCGTGTATGCAGAGAAGTCTCTGCACAAGGTGAGCTGGGTGGTTTGTAATAACATCCTAGGAGTATGCCAAAGAGACCGGCAAATGTGTCCCAACACAGAGTCCATTTCTCATTGCGTTCATCATCTGATTAATTTCCCCACACTGAGGGATGTGCTCTGAGTTTCAATGCCCATGGTCTCCATCAATGGCAGCTTTGTTAGTGTGAACAGAAAGCAAGCAAATTCATTTGAAATCAAGGACTCATGGATGCCTGAATTAAGGCCCTCTTCTGGGCTGAAAATGGTTGTACCCTTGAGATCAAAGAGTTGAAAAGTTTTTCAAAGAGTTGTTTATGGAAAGACATTTTCACAACTGGAATGCATGGCCCCAGATGATCTCAGAATCTGTAATGTTCCCAGTTTGCTCCCCTGGGAATCGTTTTAGGTTCTTATATACATATAGGTTGTTGGTGACCCTGACCACATAGGCTCTTGGTGCTGGGAAAAGAGAGTTTAGCTTCTGATCTGCCCTTCATTTTCCCCTTCCTTTTGTAAAGTATTGGGATGTGTGTGGCAGAATAGCAGCTAATTACTCTTCTACTGTGGTTTGGCTTAGATGGATCTCAAAGGAAGGGGCTTTGTTTTGGCTGCCAGGCTCTTGTACCCTCAGGAAGGGACAGAACTTCCTGCTGCAGATTTGGGATAGATTAAAGGAAAAAGAGACTGTCATCTCAAGCACACACCTGCATGCATCCACACACCTGCACACACACACACACACATACACCTTCAGGGTGCAGGGTGCATACCTATTTGACATTTGCCTTTTCTAAGACACAGATTTAGAATCCACGCAGACCTGGTTGTGATTTTTGACTCTATCACTCATTGGTTTTGTGGCCCTGGATGAGTTAATTAACCTTTGTGGGCCTTGGTTTTCTTGATTATAAAATGAGTTAAACAAAAAGGACCAAATCATAGTATTGAAGCAAGGATGGAAGTAAATAACACACAGAAAGCACATAACATAGTGCTTGGAATATCTTAAATGCCTAATAAATGATAGAAAATAATAATAACAGTAACAATAACATTTTCTTCTTTCCTGACAAAGGATCTTCAGCATAGCAACACTCAATATGATGTCAGAATTGATTCCATTTGGGGCTTTCATAGAGGTCACTATTAGAGAAAAATGCAGTATAAGATACAGGCTATCAATATCAATAGTCCGAAATATGAGATCCTGGAAGAGAGGACATTTATACTTACCTGAGTTTGAGGGACCTCCTTTTACAGCGGAGGAGATGGAGGCCCAGAGACCTTGAGCACTGGCCAAGGTCCTAGTAACTTACTGTTAGAGTCAAGACCAAAATTAACTACCATGACTTCAGGTATTAGGACCTTTGGGCCTTAGGACTTATTCATTCAACTTTTGACAAGTACTTAAATAAGCCAACTCTTTGAGGAAGTGGGACTATGGAGAGGAGAGGTACCTTTCGTCTTTGCTGCTATGATGCAAGAAGCTTTAAAAGTAACATCAGAGGGAGAAAGTCCTTTAGATGCTTGGAGATTCTCCATGGCTCCCATCCTCCACTGAATGCTGCTCAAGCCAAATCAGCACAAATCCAGGTGCACTAAAAACAACACACCAGAAAACAAAGTCAAAGTGACCTAAACCAAGAGAACCAACGCAAGTGCCTTCTTATTCCTCTGAAGATCCAAGCAGAAGAGCAATCCCAAGTGACCAGGCAGTGGGCTTCACAGCCAGGCCTCACCCCCCACCCCAGCACAGTTCAGATGAATCACACAGCAGAGAACAACGGGGCTATTTCTTGGGAGTCATTTGTCAAGTTGACATCCCTGTCCAGAGTTATTTAGGGGTTTCTAAAGACACATCTTTCCCTCCCTGCTGCAGGAAGCACCTGCATGGCTGTTGAGTTGTGGTTTTCCTCAATAGCATTTTGATATCCCTTAAGGCCATCAATTACTCTTCTGTCCTTGCCTGTAGGGACTTGGGCTGATGCAGAGATTGGGAAGCCTAGAGAGCCTGATAAAGAGGAAGAGGATGATGAGATCCTCAGGGATCTGAGGCCAGACACTTTCTGGAGGTAGGCTTCATGCTGAATTTCTGAGTGGGAAACTCCAGGCAAGAATAATCTGAGTCCTGGGCCGGCTGGACCTGGAACAGAACCCTTATACTCCCATGAGGCCAACTCTCCCTCCTGGAGAACAGTGAGGCTTCTTGTCAACTACTTAGAGAAAAAGCAGTCCCGTCTGATGAGAATGACTAGGGGAAAACCGTCTTCTGTTTCAGGTAAATGACTTAAGGGAGAGGAAACTTGGAAAGGCATCAGAGAGGGGAAATATAAATAATTAGAAGACCTGATGAATGGACCTCTGCAAGCAGTTAGGGGAATTAGAATTGTTGAGTCTAGGGAAGACTAAGGTGGACTAAGAACTGTCTTTGATTACAGTGAAAATAAGTGTTCTGAGATTGGTGGTCATTTCCACTGAAAATATGATGCGGGTTAGAGATGCTTAAATTGCTGACTGTGGATTTTGTTCAGTGATGGCCTGTCTGGCTTATTGCGCTGCTCTTATTCATGAGGTGGCGGGTCTCCTTTCGTGGAGATTTACATAAATGAAAATGATATCCTTCCCACCAGAAAGTCTAGGTGGCACATTGGTCTCTTTCCTTCAGCTCAGGGCTCCAGCTTGACCCTTAGGCAGGAGCCAGTTTGACAGCTTCTTGATTGGTATCTGGACATTCTGTCTCTGCCTCCTCCACCCCAACCTCCATGCAAGAGGCCTCACTTCTCTTCCTTAATGGATCATGACGATGTCCTGTTCCAAAGACTTGTTGCTTATTTCATTCTGTTGGTCATTTGTGCAGCAAATATTGAGTACCTATTCCACGCCTGGCACCATACTGAGTTTTGTGGATCAACATTAGCACAAAACACAGTAGGGCCTCAAAGAGCCCATTCCCATGCCCAGGAACTTTCGAGGGCCCCTATCTTCTGATTGTAACCTATCTTTCTGACCTTATGTCCATCACAAAACCTCCTCTTCTACCATCTTCATCTTCTCACCATGCTTCACCCACCCTGTGCTTTTCCTCTCACTATGACCTCTGTGTAGAATATCCTTATCTAAAGCCCATGTCTCCTTTGAAGCCGATGCAACTTTTACCTCCTTGGGGGATGTCTTCGGCCTCCTGGGTTTTGAGAATTCTTTAGCAACTCAGCCACAATAGTGCTTAGCTGGCACTAGTTGTTTTCTGCTTGAGGACAGAGAATGAGCAGAGCAGCTGCTGTACCTTCTCTGCCCACTTCTGCCCACACTCACAGTAAATAAGCCCCAAGAGCACCGTGACCATGGGCACCTCCTCTCCCTATCCATAGCACTGTTGTGAGTGGTGACAGGTGCAGCTCAGGTATTAGCCATGGACTCCTGCAGGATCAAGAACAGGGCAAGAATATACAATCTCCAAACTTAAAGGGCTGTGGGGATTGTTTAATACAATGGCCTCATTTTACAGATATGGAAACTGCAGACCTGTGGGGAAAAAAAAAAACAGAACTGTTTTACCCCAAGCCACAAGATGAGATTGCAGCAGAATCAAATCCTTTCTCCTTGTCCACTGAACTATCCTGATTCTACATGGTCCAGCATTTAGAATCCTAAAGAACCTTACTTTTTAAGGAATAGGAAATGAAAAGGAAGTACATTAGATTCCTAATGCAGCTATAATTAATTGCCACAAACTTAGAAGTTTGAGCAACACACATTTTTTGTCTTACCATTTTGAAGGTCAGAAGTCTGATGCAGGTTTCACCATACTAAACAAGCATACACCTTAAACTTCTAGAGGCTGTGCACATTTCTGGACTCCTGGCGCCTTCCTCCATCTTCAAAGCCAGCAAGAGTGTGTCAAGGTCTTCTCCCATCACACCACTCTTATCTTCTCTTCCACCTCCCTCTTTCACTTTTAATGGACCCATGTAATTACACTGGGCCTTCCTGGATGATCCAGGGAAATCTCTCCATCTTAAGGAAAAATCAGATGATTAGCAACTTTAATTCCCTTTTGCCATAGAGTGTAAATATTCAAAGGTTCCAGGGACTGAGACATGAACCTGTTTGGGAATTTGATTCTTCTGCCTGCCACGGGAAAGGAGTAGAAAAATGAGAACAAAGCACATCTCTCTCTTTGTTTCTTGGTTGATTTCTTTATGACTGAAAAAGATTAGTTTGCTTGAGATATTTTAGACTGCAGCATTCAACCTCAGGCTTGTCTTCCAAGCCATGATCTGGTTAATTTGGTCAAGACCACAAAAAAAAGGAACAAAAATGTTGAACATTATAGGAAAGGGGACTTGGTTAAAATAGGATGAGGAGCAAGGGGAGACTTTTCTAGTTTTTGAGGGCCTGAGAGTTCCTAAGCTTTAAGGGTATGGACTTAATTTACCAGAGGGGGAGTTTATATGAGACTTCTAGATGGAATTTCCAACTTCAGGGCCTGTTGCTCATTAAAATCAGTTAATAAGAAAGCCAGGCAAATGCCTTGGATTTTTTAAGGAAGGAATCAACCAAATCAGGTTGACTTGGTTTTGCAGACTCAAGGTCTTTCAGAGTCTAAAGGACCTTAGGAATTTCCCTGTCCAGTCTCACACCTAATGCAAAACACTCTGTGAGACCCTTGCAAACTCCCCCTACCCTAGCATTACTCTTCTTTGAGAGGCTCTGGCCAAAGGTAGGAAATCTTCAAGTTCTGTTAGATCTTCTCCAGTTCTCTGAGTCTATGATATTCTGTGAATCACAAATTCCATCTGTAATTATTTCTTGGTACTGGTAGGAAAGTCAGGCAAACTCTTTCTCCTGATTTTTGCTCTGCCAGGATGTAAGATGCTGACCTCTGTTCTAGTTTCCTTTGGTGGGTCTGAGGTCTCCTCCACTACATGTAATCCTTAAACCTCTCTTATGGGATACAAGAAGAGGGAGGATGATCTTTGGGAGGAGTAATCTAC
The DNA here is from genome assembly GCA_004026745.1 of Myrmecophaga tridactyla. Lineage (NCBI taxonomy): Eukaryota > Metazoa > Chordata > Mammalia > Pilosa > Myrmecophagidae > Myrmecophaga > Myrmecophaga tridactyla. Next base: position 25,532 of record PVIY010021954.1, read on the forward strand.
CAGTAGACTTGGTGGACTTCAAAGAGCTCTGTTTGTCTCAGGTACTGGAGCAGCTGTTATTTAATCTTCCTAGCACCCTTCTTTCCATTCCTTTTACCAGTAAGAGATCCCTCCTTCCAGAGCCCATGCATACAGAAAGGAACATGACCTGGGAGGGCCAATCACAAACCTCTCATAGTTAGTCATACTGAATGGACCAGTCACCATAATTCCTCACAACTTCTCCAATAGAGGTGGGGGTAGAGTGGGAAATTTCTCTCTGCTCAGCTGTGAGAAGGTGAACTTTGTCCATGCCACATTCTCCCCTCATGGAGGAGCCAGTCTAGAAGTGAATGGCTTTGGGTAGGAACAAAAAGAAGAGAATGAGAGAGTACTGTTGGTGTTTGCAGATCCCCCTGTCCTTTTTTGGTGTGGTTTTATAAACAAATCAATTTCCCTTCTGGCTTGCTGGTTCAAGATATGTTTCTTCTACTTGTAACTCATGGGTCCTGGATAATTTAGGATCTTCCTTTTTCAGGTTCCCTTTTTTCTAGATGCCCTAAAAAGTGAACTAGATATCAGATCCTATTAGTCTTAGACCTGTCTATGATGGTTTGGGGGAAGAACCAGGAGAAAGAGAGGGGGAGAAATCTCAGAGGTTCTTACTTGTGAGATCCTGTGAGATGAAATCTCTAGGTGAATCATGGGCCCTGTTGCTTTTACTCCTTTTTGAACTTCAACTTGGTTAAGATAAATCATGGCCCCAAACTCATATGGATTCAGGCCAATCTTGGGGTCCCCAAGGGAGTGTTTTTCTATTTTGTGGACATGGTGCTACTTGTTTTGTATAAACTGTAGGTTTCAAGAGAACATGATAGATTCAGTGAGTCTGAGCCCAATGTTTTGGCATCAAAGGGGGAAGAAAGAGAGAGGAAATGGAGGAAGGGGAGAGTTAGAATAAGTACTCAAAAAAAAGTAAGGAGAGACATCACTCCATCAGCAAAACACTCATTGAATATCTATCTCCTATACCTGTAAGCTGCTCTAGTTTCAACTTGTCATGCCAAGGCAACAAGTAGAAACCTTATTTGTGACGACAGACGCTAAGAGTTAGGTGTGCCTGGTGGAATAAAAATGCACACCCAGGTATAAAAGGCAAGTGGCCAAGTAAATGGACAATTACTCATGCAGCCTATTAAGAAAGAAACTAGGACAAATGGGCCCGTGTGTACAGTAGAAGTTAAGTTAAAACATATAGAGAATGTTTTTAATAGTCTGGAACATTCTAAATGAATGTAGCTGTAGCATCTCCCTAAGAGGGAGGCTGTTGAGAATACTTTACACAGATGTATGTGTAAAGTGCAGCTTCAACAAGCCTGGTCACTTCACTTTACTACTCTGCTCATCACATCTGCTGCTAGTAACATGGCAAGGGAAGGCAAGTTGTCCCCTTGGACCCTTAAGCATAACCTCTCTAAGGATTTTGCATGTTCCCAGCAGTTAATCATGTTTATTTTGTGAAGGGCTTTGTTTTTTTCCCTCTCTTTCTTTTTGCAGTAAACAGTTGAACAAAATGTACACAATTTTCTTCAAACTTTTTAAACACCCCCAGATTTGGCTCTAGTGTTTATTTATGTAGCTTTTAGAAAGTCAGCAGGGATCTGAAAGGTCAGAAGATATCTGAACTTTTGACTGTGCCCTTCAGTTCACACATGTGGTAGAGGCATTGTTCTATCTTCATAATGGAAGATGAGGAGCCATTCTTTAGGCATATCTTACTCACAGAGCCTTTCCCCCTGATGTAGACCATGCTGCCAGCAGCAAGCTTTGCTAACACTCCAGGAAAACATCTCATCATTGAAAAAGGACTAATCACCTTCTACCACTTGGTTTTCCTTCCTGGACTGTATCACCCCGCAAAGCCTTGCGGTTCCCACATTGTTTCTTTCATCGTCCCAAGGAGTATAACTCTTGATCCTGAACCTGGGCAGGACAGCCTGTCTCAGCACGAGCTCTTATGTAAGTGGCTGTGGGGAGAGCTGGCAACAAACAAACATTTTTCCGGCCCTTGTTTCCTCTGCAGCCTTGAAAAATATTTCTCTGGGGCTGCTGCTGTGTTCCTACAACAGTGTTGCAAATTTCCAGCTTAGAAATGTCTTGCGCTGCATTTCTAGATTCTAAAATCAGAACCAAGTAAACCAAAATGTTAAAATAAACGGAATTATTGAGAACAAGGAAATTTAGATGGCTTTCTCTACATGGAGCTTTGCCGCAGCATTTTAGAAATCTGGCTCTACATCAATGCTGCATATCAGGACCCACTGATGGGGGTTTCAGAAGACAAAACGAACATAGCTGGTGCTAATAATAGGGTGGTGTATGGGAATCCTGTATTTTTTACATGACTGATATGTAAACCTACAACTTCTGTAATGATTTTTTAACGTACCTAGGAATGGAAAGGGAGATGAGATTTTATTGCTATCACGTCCTTATCTTTCCATTGTGTCAAAGTCAGACTCACTGTATAGACAAAGTACATTTATGCTTGCGAAAAAAATGGGTGCAAATTTTTGTAGAATCCAATTTTCACTGGGCCACTCAATCCTAGAAACTCAAAGGAGGAATGATTTACCATGGGGCCTTGAAACACTCTGCCTCTAACTCCGGTTACTGAATTCAGTTGAAATCCAACCCCAGTTTCTCCCTTCCAAGTAGGTAGCTGTTGTCTCATGGATGTACGCAGACAGACGGGAGAGTCTTCTGGTTTCTCAGAGCACTCCCGGGGAACTCAAGCGTTGCTCCTGTGGTTGATCCAGGATGCCACCTGGGAGGCTGCCCACTGTCCTGAAGTGCCCATTACTTCTCGTCCCTGCAGTAATCTACATGGTGAGGCCTCAGACAGAATGCGCTTGTATTTTCCATTTCCTTGACATGGCCAACTGCTCTGGGGACACTGTGCTGAAGGCTGAACTGATTTCTCTATGTCTTTGAGTAACTCCAATCATTTTACAATGAATTGCCAAGTGAGTTCATTGTTTTGGGGTGTAAAAGGAATGGGAAGCCTGTCCAGAAGTTCTTTTAGTTCTCCTTGGGTCTACCGAGAGTCCCCAAGAGCTTATTGCCTCATTGAGAAGCTGCTATTCTGCTCGTGGATAAGGCTGGCTTCATTCTAGTCCTTGGCCAAGCATACTGAAGATCCACTATTAAATTTGAGAGGCCTAGTGCAACATTAAAAGGTGGGGCCCCTTGCTCAAAGATGACCAAGAACTTCAAGATGTCAACTGTAGAGCATAAAACCAAGCGTGGGGCCCAGTGACAGTATATGTTGCAGTCCAGTGAAGCTGGCCTGGAGCGTAGATGTCATTTGCATTCTCTAGTATTCAGAATAGAATGGCTAAAAGTGCCAAGTACTTTGAGGAGAATATAAGAAAGTCTGGGAGAAAGAGACTTGAGTAGGCTGTTTCCAGTAGGGCATTGTAAATGAGTAGTGCCTTATGGGTTCATTACAAATAACAGGCACCATTCTAAATCCTCTACACATATTAAATCATTCGCTTTAATGGTCACAACAACCGTATAAAATAGGCACTATTATTTTTCCTGTTTTACAGAGGAGAAGACGGCAATAAGAACTATTGATATCACTTGGTTCTTCAGCTTTCTGATTCAGAACCTCTATTTGCTATGTCTACCTGGAATTCAAATAACTCAATTATGCTAAATTCACAGATGATTGGTTCACATGCCACAAAACAAATTTATTCTTATGCACATGCCACAAAACAAATTTATTCTCAGCAATGATAAGGACTACCAATTCTGCAACTGAAAGAGTCATATTCACCATCCAGGGCACCCCTTTTGGGTATTAAGGCGCCCGAGGGACTGAAATGAGAGTCAAAAGGTTGCTCAGTGAGATTGGAATGAAAACAAAGCTAATTACATAATCTCAGGGGAGATTCTGGCTAGACTAACATAGAATCTGGGAAACATCCTGGTTGTGCTTAACTCATGACTTCCCGGAGTGGAGTGTTCTTGTCTGCTAAACAGAGGCTCTCTCTCTCTCTCCTGTGCCTCATGCTTCAGTTCCCCCATCCTCCTGCCTCCTCATGCCCAGCCAGTTGCATTCTGAGAAGACTGTCTCTTTTTTTACATGGTGGCATTCTGGTCAGGGATTCGACCCCAAACATCACAGATCCCAACACGCCTTATTTACAAACCAACTTTGTGAACAACTTGATCTACAGAAGCCTCTTTGTTGATTTCTATTCTGTTAGTTTTCATTTCAGAGGGGATCTGAGTCGTGGCTCTGAGGCTGATTAAACACTGTTAGAGTAGCTTCAAAGAGGAGCAGAACGTAATGCACTGAAATGAGATTATGTTGGTTCCGTCACGCATGTAGGTTGGCCCCTTGAACGTAAATTAACTCCCCGAAAGTGGGGCATGAAATAATCAAACAAAGCTCCACTTGGGTAGGTTTGTAGTTGGGACTCAGGAAGTAGTCATAAACCAAATAAATGGCTTTTGCATCAGCAGGGACTTGGTTTTGTTTTTGGTAATCTTCCACTTGAAAGCTGTTTTCTTCTTGCCAAAAGCCAGGATGATTCATAAAACCATCTTCTGTTGTAAAGAGAAGCTGCTGGAGGAGATCCTGCAGGACATCCCCTGGGATCCGCCTTAAAGAATAACACAATAGGGTTACAAGGATGAAGATGATAATGACGATGACAATTATGATGATGATGGTCATAGTTAACATTCACCACCTGCGGAGGTGCCAGCATTGTGCTAATTGTATAAAACTATTATTTTATTTAATCCTGACAGCAACCCTATGAGATGGGCTCTTTCATTCTTTGCATTATACCAATGCCAAAACTGCAGTTTAGATCAGCAATGGTTATAGAGATAAATTTGATGATACTGTATTTGAACTCAGAGCTGCAAGCCTGAAGGATGGACTGCAATCAGAAACTCATCCCAGATGGGAAGGATGCTTCCAGTGGGGTACACTGCGGGAGGAGGACCAGACACCACAGAATCAGATGGTGAGGGTCCCTGCAAGGACCAGGGCAGAGACATTTTTTTAGGTGCAGGCACACCTGGCTTCGGTTCTCCCAACTTCTTATGAGAAAGATCAGAGAAAATACCGGAATAATCTATCCATTAGATATTAATTATTAATTATTATTGTTTGTATACGTGCTTTTATGTTCACATGAACTGAGAATAGAGTGATTGTATGTCACCCTATGGCATGGGTTTTGTCTTTCTTTCCTAATCTATTTTCCATTATGAACTGTTCCATTATGAACTGTTCCATTATGAACTCCAGAGTTAATAGAACCCCTTTAGGGGTTGTTAAAGTTAGGTAGTCTGTTGATACGGTTGTTTAGTGTTCTCCTCCTCCCTGGGAGGTGGTTTAATCAGATCTACTTATAAAAAAGGAAGTGATGGCTCAGAGAGGCTGTCATTTCCACCAGATCTCACAGTTACATACTTCACAGGCAAAGGGCTCTGACTGGGGTCTCAGGACTTTCTGGCTCTTTGCCCTAGAGTGTCCAGAGCAGGGAGTCTAGGTAAATAGCAACTCTCATAAGCAGGCACTCGTCCAGGCTTATTCCTGCTTTCTGTGTGCCTCCCACTCCCCAGTCCTCCTATAAACACCAGGGAATGTCTATCCTCAGCTACTGTAGGTCTCAATGAGTTTACTACTATACCTTCTTATGTGTGGTGACTGCAAAAGGAAAGAAAAAGACTTGTGATTTCCTTTAAGTACTTTTTATGCCCAAATCAGCTCTTTGAAAGCAAGCTATAATAGAAGTAATAATAATTGTTTTTAGTTAAAGCAAGGATAAAATAGTACTGATGTAGCATCTACAAAATGCATCAGGTACTGTTTCAAGTGTGTTACATTAATGCACTTTGTCCCTGTCTTCATAAAGCAGCTTCATTTTTCACAGCAGAGGATGCTAGAATTTCCATTTTATCTTGCTCCCATCCTTGAGCTTTTCAAAATGAAGTATAGCAAAGCCTGACCTACATGGAATCTGATTCTAATATGTGCCTCCCAAACAGTACCACTCTAGAGCTTGCATCTCCAGCAAAAGGAGGTGCCAGGTAAGAAGCGAAGGTCTGAGCCCTCGCCTGCATCTTCCAGCCTGATCTCCCTAAGAATGTAGCTTCTCTCCTTCCTCCTCCTGGCTTCCCTCCCTCCCTCCAAGAGAGGCAGAGACATCACATACTCAATTCCTTTGTACAGCAGTACCCCCACCCTCCTCTGGCTCTCAGGGGGCTAAGGCCCACATCTCCTGGACCTTTGTACAGTCTCCCACACCCTGGGAGGGTGGAGCCCCCGCCAGCTCCTAGTGCCAGCAGTGTCCAGATCTCAATGAGAGACAGATGTGTGCACTCAAGGGGAGCGTTTGGCTCCCAGGGTCCAAAGACACACTAACCACCGAGCCCTATGCAGCCATTCCCCTCATAAATCTCCGTTCTAACTACAAATTATTTAGACTATCCAGTTTCACTTCCTTCTCCTCTCTCATTGGATTCAAAGGATTTTAGATTTAAGGGAAACATTGAGTCTGAATTAAACCTCATCATTAACTTGATCGTCTTTAAGTCTCTCATTTCACAGGGGAAGTCAAGGAATGGGGAGAGCCGGGGTAAGGGGTGAGGGTGGGGGGAGGCTCTGAAGCAGGGACCAGAAGGTAGCTATAGACAAAAAGGCATTCATTTGCCAAGCAAGACCCAAATGAAAACAAGTCCAAACGAAAAACAAGTAAAGAGGCCAGCCCATTTCACTGTGACGTTATTAGCCTTAATCATTGTCCTTGGGTGGGGGTGGGGGACACACCTCCAGAAATTTGAAACAGGAAGTAAACAGTATTTCAGGGGCTGCCAGTGAGGAAATAATGGCAGCTTTGAGTATCACTGCAGCCTCTTTCTGTGATTAGGCCTCCGCCCCTCCTTTTGGCCTTGGCATTGGGTCTAGAGCGCTATATGATCCTCACAGCTTTCCTTCCACCCAGTTCAAGTACCTGCTTGCAGACTTCTCCTTGCCCAACACACAAAACAAACTTCAAATGATAGAGGTGCTCTGAGGCCGGCCCCAGGCGGGGATTTCCCAAGGTTTGCTGTGAGAGGCAACCTGTGCTCCCCAGCAGAGTTGAAGGAGCCAGGAATAAAAGTTGAAAAAGCCATGAGTCAGGGCTAGAGAATTCCAGTTTCAACACCCACTCTGTTAAGGTGCTGTTTAATTATACCTGTTAACTTCAATGAAAAGGTCACCAACCCCATAGTAAATGATTAACTGCTGGCTGCTTCACCTACAGTTCTGATTCTAATTCCTTTGCGTTTTTGGTTAATTTTTGCAGAAAAACCATGATGTGCTTGGTCTTGTCTTCTGGGATGGTTAAGCGCTATGATTAATGGTGACACGACACCATGGCTTGTGTGCCATCAATTCTATGTAGGATTGGAAGGAAGGAGTGGCCAGCATGATATTCAGTTTGTAGTTGCAGTTCTGATGTAAGTTGTCTTACCCAAGACAAAGGTTCATTGAAGGATTGCGAACCTGCTGAGTCATGGCTGAGACCAGAACAGGGAAAGATGAAGAAAGGATGTTGGCACTGGGCTTCCAAGGAGAACATTTGTTTCCGCTGTGCTGTGTCTTCACCCAGTCTTCCAGCTCCCAATTTGCTGTCATCAGCTCCCAGATGAGGTGGGACACCACTTGGGACCTGTCAGCACTCTTCCTGAGAAGGTGTCTTGAACAAGAATCACATCTTCTGGCTTTTCTTGTTAACAGGATGGCAAAGGGGAAGGAGGAGAGTTGCCAAGTTTGATCTATAACCCACCATCACAATTTAGCCACTCATTTTCCTTGAGAACCTATATGTTGGGGATAATATTTATTGAGATTAAGGGGAAACGGAGGGATTGGTAAATGAGGGAGTGCCAAGTGTGCTCTGGTAATTTCTTCACCTTTTTACTGCCCTTTTCTATGTGTGACACATTCACCATTCCTCAGAAGTTCCTCAATAACCAAAAGCACATAATTAATATCTGTATCCAGTTTCCTAGGGCTTGAAGTGTGTGTGGGGGCTCATTTACAAAAATTAAATATTTAAGCAGAATAAGGAGAGAAATAAAAATAAATTGCCATCTAAAAAAGGTGGCAAATACCACAAAACATAAAAAAACCCAGAGAAATAGCATGCTTTATTCATTAGTTAGCTTCCTGACACTTCTCCGGAATACAGTTTTCCTCACACGCATTTGACTATACACCCTTTAAGTACCCCTCCATATGAACATTTTAGAGAAGAAAGAAAGATAATGCAGCCCTTCATCCAATGTAGTGGATCAAAATTTGTTTTGTTTTGTTTTTAATTTTAAATCAAATAGTTGGTGTGTATAAACATGTGACTCAAATGAGGGTGTATTTGCTCTTTATAGTACTACTATAAGTTTGTTGTCCCAAAGACAGAGAAAGAGCTTCCATTCTGACTAGATGTCCATGGGAACTGAATCCTCCACTTATAATTTTATAAGTTTGCTGATTAGAAGACTTTTCCACAGACAAGCTTCTGATCCATGATTTCAAACCTCAATTGTTTTCCATTTCCCATGTATTTTCAGGGAAGGAGTCTGCGTGGCATGTTTATATCATGACACGACCTCTGGCCTATGTGTCTTTATATCACCATGGGAGTTGGTGCAGTGGGCTAGGGGTGTATTTCTAGAAACAATGCCTACATGTGATGGTCAGCAATAACAACCATTTACAGAGATGATGATGAGCATATAAATATATCCCATTAAATCAAATGTGCTATTTGAAGCTATTTACTCCAGAAAAGCTATGCTATTTTAATCCAGTCTTATGGGGGCAGACCTATTGCTCGGTGGGATCTTTTTTAAATTTTTGCATGGGCAGGCACCGGGAAATGAACCTGGGTCTCCAGCTTGGCAGGTGAGAACTCTGCCTGCTGAGCCACGGTGGCCTACCCAGGTGGGACCTTTTGAATAGCTTGCTTCCATGGAGATGTTGCCCTGTCCATTCAAGGTGGGTCTTAATTAGCTTACTGGAGTCTTTTAAAAAGAAAACATTTTGGAGAAAGCTCAGACACAGATGCGTGGAGATGCTGAGAGAGTCATTTGAAACCAAAATCCTGGAGAGAAGGTCAGGAGACATCACCATGTACCTTCCCATGTGTAAGAGAAACCCTGGACTCAATTGGCCTTTCTTGAAAGAAAGTATCCTCTTCTTGGTCCCTTAATTTAGACATTTTCATGGCCTTAAAATTGTAACTTATAACTTAAGTTCCTTTTATAAAAGTAATCCATTTTTTGGTATATTGCATTCTCGCAGCTTTAGCAAACCAAAACACCAAACTAAACATATCTCTAACTCAACTTCATCTTGGCAGAATTCCAAAACTGCTGTTGCCACTTTAAAGCAACCCTCACAATGGCAAGTGTGATGGAGGGGAAGTCAGAGTGGAAGAGAGAGTTTTGACTGATTACAGTCGAAATATCTTACTTTTGCAAATTTTACTAAAAGAGTATGACCATGTGAGCTCCCTTGCTAAGGTCTTTCTCAGGTCTTGGCTGAATCTCTGCACATGAGGGACCCTCAAGCTTAAGCTTCATTAACTTCACAGCAAATGTGTCTCTGCTTTTTCAGCGCCTAATAAATAGCTGAAGAATGGGGAAATTAATCCTTAAAAGAGAATGACGATTGATGGAAGGGAAAGCTGTTTCCAGTGAGATGTAGATACCACACAGTTTCTCTGATGGATGTGGGACCTCAGAAACTGCAGAGCCAAAGGCCAGGGGAATCTTAGAGGGGTGGTTCAGACTGGAGAACTGGTTTTTGGATTATGATATCTTCCAGAAGCACAGAGTAGTCTTGGCTGTTAGTGAAGGTGAGAGGGCAGCCTGACTATTTCAGACAAAAAGAGAATGAGATGTTTGGTAGAGGGTGGGGGGAAAGACCAAAATTAAAAAAAAAAAGTTTGCAACCAACAGCAAGCCTGTGTGTAGCTGCTGGAAGGAAAATGTGTCACAGGTCACTTCTTGGTACATAAATGTTTCTGGAGTGACCCACCAATGACAGTCATTCACTGGCCCCAAATAGAATCCATTACTGAGTCTCTGAGGATGTATTGGCTTGTTTCTATGCAGCCTCTATGCTATGTAAGAAAACAGGCTTAGGGAAGGAAGGAATTGTGATCTGACTGAGACTGATTTGTGAACCTTATGAGATCCATTGTAGAGCTGAGACAAGACCTCCTAGCTCTCCAGTTCCTAGATTACTAAGTTTCCAGTCTTCTCTTGTTTCGTTCACAGACTGTGTATTGATACCTACCTTCCAGTTCTGGGGATACGGTAATGGACAAGATGGACAAAGCTTCTGCCGTCATAGAGCTTCCATTCTAGTGGGGGAGGCAATTAGTATATAAGCAAACAGAAACTATAATACAATTCCAGAGAGTGATAAGTGCCATGGAGAAAATAAAACAAGGGAATGGGTTGGGAGTTTGGAGAGGTGAGGTGTGTGTGTGTGTGCGCACATACATAGTAATTTTAGGATCATGCTCATTTTTGAGAAGATGACATCTGGGACTTGAAGGGTAAGAAGAAAGCAGCTCTGCAAGCACCTGGGGCATGAGAGATCCAAAGGGAAAGGGGAGAGGAAAGGCATGTGTTGGCTCCGAGGCTTCCCCTGAGAAGAGCCTGTCAGGCTGGAGGGGCAAGTGAGTCTGTAGCAGAGAGAGGTGGAGACAGCCAGAAGATAAAAGCAGAGGGAAATGGGCTAGATGGTGGTGAGTTCTAGAGCCTCTGGATTTGGACAAATTAGTGTACCTGTTTAAGCAAATTAATTCCCCATTTTCTCAGTGCTTTTCCAGATACCTTGAACAATATGTAGAAGGTGGTCATGATGGGTGGATATACAGACCAACTTTCCAGTGCTGGTCCAGTAAACTATGAGAGATAAGGGAGGGCCCTGCAGATCCCAAAGGAACAGTGGGGTGAAGTAAATGAAATGGGTCTCCCATGATCCTTCTGGGGCCTGGTCCAAGCTACCTAAGAAAGTGAACTGGCACCAGATGTTCAGAAATAATCTTTACAGTTTAAAAAAATCTCTTAGTTTACTGTTGGTGAATGGGCTGTCATGGGATATCAGAGATAAGAGAGGTGGTCAATTTGAAGGTTCTTGCAGTAGTTCAGGCTAGAGACTGAAGCATGGTAATTCCTGCAGTGCCAGGTGGTTGACTTTGAGACACTATTTCTTAAAGAAAGACAAGGACATCAACAGAAGAGGCTGCTACCGCCATTTTGGAAGTAGAGCTTAGAAGACTTGCTGAACAATTGGATGAGGGTGTGCTAGTAGTGAGGAAGAGGATGTTGTCATTTGCTGAGATAGGGAAGGCAGAGAGAATTTTGATGGGAAGATAAAAAATTCCATTTCACCATGTTCGGTTAGCAATGCTTAATAATGTGGAGATGGGGAATGGAACACCGGACAGAAGAATTTGGAGCCCAAGGAGCAGGTCAGGACTGGATTTGTTTGTATGGTTTGTTGGCTCCTACTAATGCTTCAACAGTGTTGCAAGCAACCAGGTAAATGTACAGTTCAAATCTTACCATTGTCACCTATGGCAAAATGACCTGTTTACCCAAAATTCCCACTCCCTAAAGAAGAGCTGTTGCTAGAAGCAGCTGCCCACCAGAGACTCATTTCTCAGCACCCTTTGCATTTGGGAGCCATGTGACTAGTGGTGTTTCCAGGCCAAGGCATTTACTAAGTGTTGCTTTCTTCTCAATTACTTCTTTTCTCTTTTTAGCTGGGTGGACACAAATGATAACGAGTCCCTTGGGCAGGGACTTCTCAACGTTTGCACTGACATTTTGGGCCAGATCATTCTCTGTTGAGGGATCTGTTCTTGCTTTGTAGGATGTTTGGCAGCACCCCTGACTTCTACTCAATCAAAAATATCTTCATACATAACCAAATATCCCCCTTGGGGAGAAACCACTCACGGTTGAAAGTTACCACTCTAGGGGATGGTGGCATCGCAAAATGGAAGAGGCTTGTATCCCGCAACACCTGCCAGCCAGGAAAATCCACATTGCCCTGTCACATGGGTGACAAATAAATGTTTGTTGTGTTAAGCCACTGATATTGAGGGCTTATTAACTACAACATCTATGTTACAAATCAATCTAACCTATCCAGTTCTATAATAGCCCCCAAAGCAAAGCAAAATAAAACAAAGCAAGCATTTTGTCTCTTCCATGCTGTGCAACTGTAGATAAACCACTCAACTTCTCTGAGCTTGTTTTTTTCTTTCTGTCAGAAAATAAGCTAATAGTGGACTAGGCATATTGCTTCCAAACATTTTTCCTGTGATCCATAAGGAGAAATACACTATGATAAAAGACAGACATAATCTGGAGAGAAGAATTTCATAGAGCAATACTTGCCAATACTATGGGCAAGTAAATGATATGATAGGACACTAACTTTTCGCTGAAGTGACAGGTGTGGAGCATTTGTAAGAAAACAGGAGTATGATTTTATTGTGGTGAAATGCAAGAAGTCTTAACTGAGCCTTTACTCATGGCAATTACCTTGAACACTATGCATAAAAACCCATTTTTGCTTAAAAATGTTGTTTTTCTAATAGAAAGTAACTGAATACTATATTTCCAATCCAAAGAAAACTCAGGTTCTGGCCTCAACTATGCTTCTGACAGACTATATAATCTATAAAAGCACTGCAAGGAAAGCATGTTGCTTCCACCAGGAATTCTGGAGGGAAAGAGAATAGCATTTTTTTGGTAGAACTTTCCAGTGACCAATTCTATATAAATAAAAGGTGTTATTCTATCTGCCTTTCATAGTGATGAATAAAAAATATTATGAAACATGTCTTTTAAAAAAATGATATATTGACTCTTGAGTAAACAGGACCTCGGACATTCAACAGAACATGGAGTTACCCTCAAAGGTTAACTTATGTTCCTGTTCCAAACTCATTTTTTTGTTTGAAAAAAAGAAAAAGTTATGTCTTAAATTTGCAGGCTATAGGGATCTATGACAGTTGAAGTGGGAATTAAGGAAACAGTTTTTTTGAGATGTCCCCCTTTTCGGAGCCTTCGATGGAAAGTTCTATGAAGAGTGAGATAGAATTAATGAGGAGGTAGAAGACCATTTCTGAAGAGTCCAGTTTTTCCTACAGGACTTCACAGTTGCCTCCTTTTGCAAGGTGGTCTAGTGGGGTTATACATTATTCTGCCAATTGGCTCTAGAAGTTGGTCAACTATTTTGATATCCCTCTGAGGAGTTATATATATGTTGCTGTTCAGAGCACAGTTACCTCCTAAGATTCCAGTTTCTTGGACCTCAATTGCCTGTGAAATCTCTTTTTAGAAAGGCTAAAACAAGTATCAAGGGTGTCATTATCTTGCTTTTTCTACCTAGGTATGTTAGTGTTTCATGCCTCAGTGGGTAAGAAGAGAAGTTATGGAAAGTGGAAGAAGGAGATTTTAAACAGCTCTAAGGCAAAGCATGGAGTGGGATATCAATGGAGAGGGCGCATAGTGAGATGCTTCTTCTTACAGAAAGACGATAGAATGACACGTCCTCACTGCCACCAATCCTAGAACTCTCTAGTCTTGTAATACTTGTCAACTCTTGTTAATAATAATGAGGATGATGATGATGATGGCAGCTGTAATAAATGTTTTGGGAGCTGGACAGTGTACCAGACACTTTATATGTATTATTTAATTTAATTCTTACAATAACCCAAGGGTAGATTCGACTGTTATCTCCATTTGTAAGTCAGAAATTACAGATGATTAAAGAGGGCTAGCTACTTGCCCAAATACCATAACTAGTAAAAGTTCTACTAGGATTTGAAAGCAAGTCCATTCACACTCTTAACCATTAAGTTAAGATGCTTTCTTGATGCCCACGAGAAGTCCACAGTAAGAGCCACTAAGGCATTTTAGAACAGGTCTCATGGGAATAAATGCTAAAGGACCACTTCTGGTGGTCATTTTGATGGCAACTTTGCCTTTCTCCCCCAAATAAGAAGAAATTCCTTAAGAAATAATGTTTTCTCCAAAATGCTTATGTAACAGACCTGAGGCCCCTTGAGAACATTTTTATTTGCCTGTTGCAAATTTGCCAGTTCATCACGTTCTCAAAGTGATCACTAACGATCCTTTTCTCTTCTGGAAATCCACCCATGCAAGCATCAGTCCAGCCGCAGTGATTGGTCCAGCCTTGGGCACGTGATTCAGCTGGGCCAATCACAGTTCTTTTCTGAGGCTGTTCCAGCCTGAGGCGGTAGAGAGGAATCTTTACTGACGTCAGTCAATAAACCATCCTTCTTTTGCTAATGCTGTTCCTGGTGGGGTTCTGAAGGAGTCCTCATTCATACATCCTTATCCCCAACTCCTCCCAAATTCTGTTTTACTGTAGATCCCTGTCGTTAATCATAAGAGAATTTGGTTTTGTACAAATAAAAAGCATGTGAGAATGAACTAAATACGAGTTTAAGATGGGGGTTGAGTACTGATAAGGAAACATCCTGAGTACGGGGGTTGCAGGACATAGTTCCAGGAGAAGTTATACATTTTCTTCTTAAAATATTTCTTTAAATATGGGAAGAAATTTTCACAAGGAAGAAGTGCTAGAGAGATGGTGTCCTGTTTAAATATAAGAGTCCCAAGGACTGTTTGGGTCTAGTCTCTACTACTTTACGCCAAGTTTGAGGACTTGTAATTTAGGCTTTATGAAATATTTCTCCTCTAGTGCTTCTGTTTGCATAAATTTTCTGTATTAGGTATGTATGTTTTTCTAGTGGAAACTTTCTCCATTGTGTACATCGTTTTTCTCCCCAGGGACCTATAAGAAACAAAATCAGCTTGTTTTTCTATCTAAATGGAGATTTGTGCTAAACACAAAAGTCTAGCTACAAATAAATTATGCTCTCTGATCCTGAGGGATAAAATAAACACAAAACGATTCAGAGCTTGTGTTTTGCCAGATCCAAATGGAACATGATGTTCAGAAGTTTCCAATTGAGTTCCAAAATTAGAATAAATTTTGGCAAAATGCATGCACACGTCCCATTAGGAATCTTATCATTTGAACTCAGTGCTAGCTACTCCATGCCTTACTCATTTCAGTAGCTCCCAGTAGACCTGAAGGCCCACCTCCTCCTGTTCTAGAGTTGCCCCAGGGCTTTTGGCTTTTCCTTTGCTATTATGAAGCACATGCCTCAGCTAGGATGGAAATAGGGCAGCATAAACCCAATCAAGGATCTAAGATTAGAAGGCTGACTTCCTGCTTTCTTCTAGGAAATCCAGCTGTTGCTGCTGATTTGTGGATAACGTGGTTACCACCATGTGGTTTTACAACTGTAGCCATTTCAGAAGTACGGGTAGTTTATTTCAAGATTAGACACCTTCTTGGATAGGTAGTCTGGCTCAAGGAATGTGAGTGTGGGAGTCCCTATCAGGCAATTCTTGATTAAAGTCAGCCATATGGATGCCAATTAATTTCAAGGTAACAGCCTTGCAAAGTTACCTTCCGGGGAAGCGTCAGGATGCCAAAGTTCATCACCAAAGTGAACTTGTAGTATGGGGCTCCTCAGCACAAGACTTCAACTTATCTTGGATCAGAGTTTAAACTCTAACCACTGTCATTCAGCCACTTGACTGATGTGTTCCTTTTAGCCTTGACTTTGGCTCCTTCCAGTTTTCCCTCTTCAAATGGCTGTCTACTCCACTTTCCAAATGCCACTCATCCCTCAGACCCATCATAAATCTTACATTCTTTATGAGTCATTATCAGTCAATACTTTCAGCCCATTTTGATCACTTGCTTCTCCATTTCTTATTCCTACATCACACAATTATACTTCATTAATATTCAGTTCTTTATTTTTTATTTTTATTTTTTGTATGTGTAAGACAGGGTGACATTTCATTACTTTTCCGTGGGAGTACCCCATTATTGCAGCACCATTTGTTGAATTTTTGTTTGTTTGCTTTTCTTGTTTGTGTTTTGGGAAGTGCATGGACTGGAAATCAAACC
>PVIY010021955.1:0-41654 GCA_004026745.1 Myrmecophaga tridactyla
GTTCAAATGAGATACAGGAGCTGAGACAACTAATACTGAATATACGAACAGAAATGGAAAACCTCATCAAAAACCAAATCAATGAATTGAGGGAGGACATGAAGAAGGCAAGGAATGAACAAAAAAAAGAAATGGAAAGTCTGAAAAAACAAATCACAGAACTTATGGGGATGAAAGAAACAGTAGAAGAGATGAAAAATTGAATGGCACACAAATAACAATACAGGCCTAATACAATTTCTGCCAATTAGCTAAAAAACTTCACTATAAGTTGTGTCTTCTTTTAAACATTTAATATATTATCTTCATATTAATACCTCCCTTCATTTAGTACCTTCTCTAAATGATAAATTGCAGATATATAATTTTGATTTGATTTCTGTCAGCATTTTATTTATTTATGTATTTATTTTGGGGGGTGGGTGCATGGTCCGGGTATCAGCATTTTATTTTAAGAGTAATTTCTCCCTGTAGCATCTTTTCATCATCTACTGCAGATATTTCCAATGTGGACATTTTATTTCCTTTTGGACTTCTGTTCTTAAAATATTTTATGCAGTTTTTTGTCCCACGTCTCAGTATATAAAGGCAATGATAGGAGTAATTAATGTTTTGCTATTTTACTTCTAGTTTATGCAGAGTAGTCATTTGATTATCAAATCCAACCAGGATCTGCAATTAGAACCAGTTTTGCAGCTGCTCTTTTCCTATAAAACATGTGCCTTTCTTTGGGACTGTTGTTTTTCCAATGCATGTGATATACAATATTCAGGATGCATCTTCAAAGTAAATGTGGCTTCTTTTTCTACCTTCAAGGCCAAAAGGGAGAGACTCTGTATGGCGCTTTTCAGAATTAACAAGGTGCTTTTCTTTTAGTGCCTATTTTTTGTGTGTGGCAGTAGTGCAGTCGGCAGCTTTGTCAATTTGGATGTCACTGTCTCACTAGGCTTTCCAGATGCTCAAATGTAGAAATGTCATAAAATGCCATGGCAAAAACTGCATTCCTTTTCATTCTTGTTCCTGGCTATTTTTCCTCTTATAGAAAGGCTGAACAAAAGCATAGCCATGTCAAGCCAGGCCTAAGAAAGGAACACAAAAGAACCTCTAGAATGCTTTTGGTGATTATAAATACAGTTAAATTTATATGATTAGACAGCATTTGAATTATAAGAGGTTCTTCTGGAATTTAGAGACATATTATCTACGTGTTGAGACATTAGGTAGCTGATACAAGTTATTTGTATAAAATTTGATAAAGTACTGAAATAGATGTATCTCTTAAAAACTCTTTCTTCTAGTGACATACAATAATATTTTCTTTAACACTAAACTTAAAAAATCCTACTTCCACACTTTACTTAGCATATTCATAGAAGTGTAAAATAATAACAACTTTTGAAATTGAAAGGAGACCTTAGTAATTATATGCCCACAGTTTATTAAATAAATGTGATGATTTTAATTAATTTATCATAAGAATATCACACACAAATGTATTTATTTGGGAGGAATACATCTTATCTTCTAAATTCATTTTATAAAAGAATGACCTTGGCAATAGTGACAGGCCAGCAACTTGGACACTAAACAAAATTTCATACTTCTTTCCCCAGAATGACATTGCTGCCTAATGATCCTCTATATTGCCACTTGTTTTCATCAAAAAACAAGAAAGACAAAGAAAATTATTCTAATTGTATTTTTTTCTGGCTCCAAAGCAAATTTACAGCTAGGAACTTGATAAAGTTCATTGTAAAGAGTATTGTTTTTTAAACTTTGACTGTTAGGAAAAGTACTCAAATGTCGGAAAAGTACTCAAATGTCACTGGGAAGAAAAAAAATGATGTAGAAAATAGACTGAACTACTTTCATACAGACTTGTGACAGAAAAGTTAAAGCATCCAATTTCAGATGCATTTCAATGATTATATTTTAATTTCAGAAAATAATTAATTTATAAAGTGCTGTCATGGTGACTGATAGGAATAAATACTGAATGGAAATTACTCCCAGAAAAGGACTATAACCCAATCAAATCTGGAAACAGAAGATAGCTTATTTATTAGTTATTTATGTTTAAAAAGATTTTCTAAGAATGATGATAGCTCTTAGACCACAGCTTGGACATTTTAAAACTCACTAAAAGAGCAAGGGTTCAAGCCACACTGCATCTGGTGAGGAAGAAAGAACACTCCAACAAGGAAGAAGTGAAGGCTTATTGTAGAAGACTGAGCATAGGTTCTATAAAAAAAAGAAAGAAAGAAAAAAGAGGCATCGCCATGGACTGAAGTACTGGGAGAAGAAGGTTTTATGGAGGAGTTGGGTTTGCTATGTAGTTGAGAGACAGGATGATGGGATTCCCAAATGTAGCAAAAAGGGAGTAAACATTTAAAAAGAGGATAATGGCATACATAAGCAATGCATAGTAGAGTAAAACTCAAAACCACCCAAAATCATCAAGCACTCCTGTTTGACCACAGACCAGGGCTTAAAGTAGGGAGCAGTGGGGTAGAACTAAGCAGGTAGTTAAGCAATTGATTTTAAAGATCATTCAACGCTAGCCTAAGGGAACACGGACTGTAACACAAGCTCATGCAATCAGATGTGAATTTGTTGTTACTGATGATGATGATGTTCAGAGCCACATGTCCAGGCTCTATCCTAGAGAATCTGATTCACTGGAGGTAGAGCTGAGACCCCATTTTAAAAATGATCTACAGGGAGGGGCCACGGTGGCTCAGCAGACAGAGTTCTCACCTGCCATGCCGGAGACCCAGGTTCGATTCCCAGTGCCGCCCATGCACAAAATAAACAAACAAACAACAATCTACAGATTCAGCGCTGGCTTTACGGGCACGCGCCTGTGCAGTCACACAGAGCCCCGTGTTCAGAAAGACCCCGTGCTTGTTAAACCCTCTGCTGCTGCCATCATGAAATTCTAAACAGACTTACTTCCGTCTTTCTCCCTCCTCCATTCCGCCACCTACTCACACAGTGTTCACAGCGGGCCATGAACCCAAATTCGGGTGGACCCGGTTCGTGGGAGCTCAGCGAAACTCAAAGTGTGTACAGCTAAGTGGGCACTGAGTAAGCAGGACCACTGGCAGCCCTGGAGAGGCAACGCCTTCCGTTCAAACCAGAACTTGCTCTGAAGGCAGAAAGAAGGCGATGACATTCCATGAAGCACCAATGACCTAGAACCCTATTATAACCATCCTTACTCAAGCTATTATTATCCAGCCATTTGCAGAGAAAACGATGACACAGAAGGAAAGAGAAAGATAGGGAAGCCTATAATTCCTTTTCCTTTCAGTCCTTCCTTATTCGTCAGTAAGCAGAAGATAAAGTGTATCAGGAGAATGTGCCACATATCAAGAAGTTGCATTTAAAAATTGAGTTAGTTTTCTGCAGTGTTTGCATTTCTTTGGTAAGAAAGAAACATATATATGCATATACAAGCTTTAAATTGTGTAATGTGATTCTGCATATGAGTTAACACTGTTATATGTGCATTTAAAACTGCCAATGCACAATATAACGACAAACGGTAAAATCCACACAAATAATTTAAATTTTAATTTTTTCTCTTATTACAACATTAAATAGCAAATTAAAAAATTCTATGACCAGACCAAACAGAGACCATGGAAGAAATGAAAAATATTTATATTTTAGTGACCTTAATGACACTTGTTTCCTGCTTTTGAATAAGGGGCCACATATCTACATTTAACACCAAGCCCGGCCCATTATGTAGCTGGCCCTGCACAGATAATTATGATGCTCAGTGCTGAGAACTGCCATTTATGTAATAGAGAGTAAAGATTTTTGAGGAAGGCGGTAGTTCATGAGGTTTAATCTGTGTAAGTCTGACTGAAGTGAGAGAAATGTAGGGAGACCTGCTGGAGATGTTTATAACAGATTGAATAAACGCTTCACTAGGGTGGGTGCAAAGGGAATAAAGGAGAAAGGAAGTAATTAAAGGGAAAGAGATTCTAAAGAAAGTACTGGTGACTCAAAACTGTAGAAAATGGAAAAGGGGAAATCAAAAAGCGTTCCCAAATTGTCAAACCTCAGTGACTGGTTAACTACACTATTGAAAGAAATAGGAAAGTCAGTGGTCTCTGCTATACAGATGCTGCTTTTTCAATGGAGTAACTAGTCATTGGCCTGTTGGATTAAATAAAGTCTGTGAACGAGGATAGTAGAGGGAGAAGGTATGCTATAGATGGCTTAGTTTTACCTACCACTGCTTAGGAAGGAAGAGGTAAAAGAGCAGCCAGCTTTTGAGGGAGAGATGGGGCAACTGAAAGGATGAAAGAGAGCTAGGATGGCAACTCTCAGTGAAACCACTGAAAGATAGTGTTTTCTTAGAAGAATTAAGTAGAAGAGCTCAGTATGCCATAAACAAAGAGAATGACATAGGCTGAAGTGTATATTCATATGCTTACGCGTAATGCAGAGGAAGCAATTTCAGGAGAGGATTTTTTCAGCAATTGTCAAACTAGAGAGACTTTAAAGAGTTAGTATTTGGTGACAAAACAGGGGTTGCTGCTTATTTTTTGGTAAAATGTCTGTTGGTAAGAGTGAAATTAAGAAAGAAGAGAGGGAAGAGGGTTAGTAGGGTCAAGTGAAAAAAATTCAAGTGAATGATCGCTTAAAATATATTTGTATGTTTTTACCATTATCTCCATCATATTACTTTTACAGACTACCTACAATCCTTTGAATAATCTTGGGATAGACAGATAGATAGACAGATGGATAGATGATTGGCAGATAGATAAAATGAGAGAGAGGGAGAGAAATGATGGATGGATGGATGAAAGGATGGATAAAAGAAAAAATATTGGTGAAACATGGACAAATGTGTAGCCTCTTTTTCAACAATACATATACTATATACAAGGTAGTATAAGGGAAAACAAAAATGAAATCGATATGTGCTACCCTCAGTGAGCTTATACCAGGGGATATATTTACAATTCCATTGTTAAATAAATAAAGCAGAATCTAGTAAAGGTCATAGTGAATGAATGAACATATAAGCAAACTTCTTTTTTTAAGAAACCACCAAACACCATATACATACTTCAGGGGAGAGTAAGAGATGGAAGAATCCAGAAAGGTTTACATGGACATGGTGTTAGAGAGAGTAGAAAAGGAATTAAAAATTAAAATATGAATAACTCTTCCTCAAAGACCAGCAGGTAAGAGTGAACATGTGAGACTACAGAGATATGTAAATGGGAAGAAAAGGCTATACTGAGCTATTTTCGATGAGGGAACTTGGGCCGGAAAGCTTTGATGGTTTCAGGAAAGTAAGAAGTAACCATGCCTGCTGAGAGAGAAGGTGAGAACATCTGTGACTGCACCCACAAGGAAAAGATCAATAGGAGTTCGGTCTCACTACTCCTCTGCACACTGCCTGGAAAACCCTCCCTCTCTTCTCATGCAAAATATGCCTAGTTAAGTTCAAGAGCTCCTTTTCCTCTTGAAATCATCTAAGATTGTACTGTACACAATAATCATCATTCTCAACAATTTATAGAATTCTTACAGTTTGAACTATGCCTTAAATCTTCAGCTTGTGGCTCTGTTTTTAATTGTAAGTCTTACCTGTGCCTGACCAGAGGCTGCCCAAAGGCAGAGCCATACTTACGTAATCTGTGTACTTCCAAGGCCTGCAGAGTGGCCGCTCAGTAAATGCTTTCTGATTGAATGAGAGAGGAGGGAGAGTAATTACAGGCACATACAACGGGAAGATGCCCCCCTCCTCTATTATTCTAAGAGATTTATTTAAATAAGAAAAGCATTGATAGAGTCTGGAGTAAATTAATATCAGTGAAAATAAGGGGATGGTAAGATTTGGGAAATACCTCTGAAGAGGATGCCCAGGAGTGTTGGCTGCAGGCCAGGGGGATGGGAAGAAGTGAAAATGACTCAGGGTTTGGCTTAAGAAACTGAGAGAGCAAACACTGCCGTGGGAACTCTGGGAAGTGGCGAGAACGTTAGGTTTGGAGCAGGATGCTTAAAATACTTTTTTTGGTCACTCAAAAAGAAATGTCTAGAAGGCAGTTGTAAGTATTTGCTTCACCATCCATAAAGACATAGGAGCTGTTAATTCATAGTGGAGCTACCATCATGCATGAACATGTGACAGCACGAGCAGAGACAGCAGGAAGCAAGGAGAACCAAGAATGAAGAGTACAGGAAACGTCAGTGCTTGAAGCAGAGCAGAAAACAAGAATCAGTTAAAGAACTAAGAAATCAAGCAAGTTTTGAACAGAATACAGAAATGCTATGAACTGAAAGAAGTTTACCCCCTAAAAAAAGTAGCTTTACCCTGAATAAAGCAGTCAGAGTAATGAATTCAGAACTATTTTATATGCAAACTAATCAAAGCAAACACTAATTTGCATTTTATCTTGAAGACTCTTTTTATTTTTTATGTACAGAGAAAAACTTGTAGCAAGATAGATAAAACAGGGAAATGGTATGGCTTATACAAGAATGCTTCACATTTGCATAAAACAAAACAAAACCCCTTTTACAAATAAGTCTATTCATAAGCAGGTTTGAACAGATACCCAGGAGGCAAGTGTAAATTGAAAACGGTTCTAGTCAAATCCACTTTGTCGTACAGTTCTAGGACATTTCTAAAATACTACTGGTGTTGCTGGACCCGAGGCCTTTTCATCTGGGGCTTGATCCTGGGCCCCTTTTACAGCACAAGAATGCTTTATAACACAAGATTACGCATTCAAAATTTGCATTAGGTACAAAGGCATGAGCCAACTGACAACTTTTCTTTTCTGCAGGTCAAAATTCTTCATTAAGTTAAAAAATAGTATTGTATTTCTAAAGAAAATCAGTACTCCAAAAAACACACCCACTGTAGAACCTAAGATTGAAACTATATTCACTTGGACAAGAGAGTCAAAGAAAATTCCAGTCTAAGGGAAAAGAAGTTGACGTTTTAAATTCTGTTTCATGCAGCATATTTTCTATTAACCTTAGTTACATTTTTGTTATAAAGTAATATAACATCAGCACATTGTATTTTTATTAAGCAAACCCTAATTATAATGGAAATCACACATATCAGTTTGGCAAGTATATACATACATATGTATACATATCTATATATTAAACATATATATAAAAATATATACACATAAAAAATATATATACACACATGCATATATAATGACCTTCAGGTATAACCCAATACCTCCTAGTTTTGTGTTTATTTGAAGTAGATAGAGTAAAATTCTATTCTTCATTTTCTGATTTTATAAAGAAATAATTCATGGATAAATCAAGAGGACACCATGAAATTACATTTAGTTAAATTTTAGAGCTAAAAGAAATCTTTAGACATCATTGGGTCCAATGCATTCATCCACAGATGAAGAATGGAGACACAAAAGCTCAGCAATTGATCCAGGCCTCCTAAGTCTTGTCCCCATGCTCGTTCTATCGTACCACTAAACTTCCATTACAGTAAAATATAAGTCAACAGTGAATAAATAAGTTCTTCAGATGACTACAAATTCCATACAATAATATCATTTTATAAATATACAATACCTCCTTATTTTTAAACTATCATTCCTACTACAAAATCTATAAGGTATGATAATGGAAAGATGACTTCCTGCTTATAGGTGAGGAAATTGAGGCTCAGAGTGGTTAAGTGACTAACCCAAGGACACACAGTTAGTGAATTCAGTTTTCACTATGATGTTCTACACACATTATTAAGATTAAATATAAAATTAAACTTTAAAAATAGAATTACAGTGAGTTCTGTAGGTTGCAAGGAAAAGACAGGGGAGAGAGGCTTGGAAGAGAGTTTGGAAATGAAGAATATCAGTAAGGGTAATTAAAAAGGGTAAAAAAAAGAAGAGAGAGACAAACATAAGATACAACATGTAAAAAACAAATAATAAAATGGTCGAAGTACTACTGCCTTTATAGTAATAACATTACATGTTAATGCATTAAACTCCCAAATCAAAAGACATAGATTGGCAGAATAAAAAAAAAAGTATAATCCAATTATATGCTGTCTATAAAAGACTCACCTTAGACCCAAGACACAAATAGTGTGAAAGTGAAAAGCTGGAAAAAGATATTCCTACACAAACAGTAACCAAAAAAAGACCTGAGGTAGCTATGTTAATATCAGACAAATAGATTTTAAATGCAAAACTGTTATAAGAGACAAAGAGCACAACATATTAATTGAAGGAGGAACCCACCAAGAATAAATAACAATAATAAATATTTATGCACCTAACCACGGTGCCCCAAAGGACGTGAGGCAAACACTGGCAGAACTAAATGGAGAAATGGATGTTTCTACAATAATAGTTGGAGAATTCAATACACCACTCTCATCAATAGATAAAACATCTAGACAGAGGATCAATAAAGAAACAAATAATTTGAATAACATGATAAATGGACTCGACTTAAAAGACATATACAGAACATTGCACTCCAAAACAGCTGGATATACATTCTTCTCAAGCATTCATAGATCATTCTCCAGAAAAGATCACATGTTGGGTCCCAAAACAAGGTTCAATAAATTTAAAAAGACTGAAATTATACAAAGCACTTTCTCTGACCATAGTAAAATGGTGGAGAACTGGAAAATTCATAAGTATTTGGAAGTTTAAAAACACACTCTTAATCAGTGGGGCAAAAAAGAAATTGCAATAGAAATCAGTAAATATCTCAAGACTAATAAAAACAAGAAAACAACATATCAAAACTTATGGGATGCAGCAAAGGCAGTGCTGAGGGGGAAATGTATAGCCCCAAGTGCCTATATTAGAAAAGAAGAGAGGGCTAAAATCAAAGACCTAAATGCACATCTGGATGAACTAGAAAAAAGAAAAGCACACTAATCCCAAAGCAAGCAGAAGGTAAGAAATAGGGATACCAATGAAATTGAAAATTGAAAAAAAAAAAAAAAAAGAGAGAGAATTAACAAAGCCAAAAGCTGGTTATTTGAGTAGACTTATAAAAGTGACAAACCCTTATTTAGCCTGACAAAGAAAAATGAGAGGTGATGCAAATAAAATCAGAAATGAGATGGGGTCATTACCACTAACCAGACAAAAATAAAAGGATCATAAGAGGATACTATGAACAGCTATATGGCAAGAAATTAGGCAGCTTAAATTAAATGGACAAATTCCTAGAAACACAGGAACAACATGCATTGACTCTAGTAGAAAGGGAGGACCTCAAAGATCTGTTATAAGTTAAGAGATTGAATCAGCCATCAAAAAACTCTCAAGAAAGAAAAGCCTCGGTGGGCCATGGTGGCTCAGTGGCAGAGTTCTCGCCTGCCATGCCAGAGACCTGGGTTCGATTCCTGGTGCCTGCCCATGCCAAAAAAAAAATAAAAAAGAAAGAAAGAAAGACAAACAGCCCAATTAAAATATGGGCAAAAGATGTGGCTAGGTATTTTTCCAAAAATGAAATAAAAATGGCTAAAAAGCACATGAAAAGATGCCCAGCATCACCAGCTATTACAGACATGCAAACCAAAATCATGAGATAGCATTTCACAATTACTAGAATGGCCAGTATTAATAAAAAGAGAAAACTGCAAGTTTTGGAGAAGGTGTGGAGAAATGGAAACATTCATTCACTCCTGGTAGGTAGGTAAATGGTACAGCCACTTTGGAAGACAGTTCGGTGGTTCCTCAGGAAGTTAAGCAAAGAATCGCCGTATTATCTGGCAATTCCACCCCTAAGTATGTACCAAGAAGAACTGAAAGCAAGAACTAAAACAGACATTTACACACAGATGTTCATAGTGGCATTATTTATACTTGCTACAAGATGGAAATAACCTAAATATCTATCAACCAATGAATGGATAAACAAAATATGGTGTACACATACAGTGGAATATTATTCAGCTGTAAAAAGGAATGAAGTCCTGATGCATGAAATAACATGGGTGAACCTTGAGGGCATCATGCTGAGTGAAATACGCTCAACACAAAAGACAGAGATTCTTTGACGTCACTGATAGGAACTAATTATAACAAGCAAACTCATAGAGATAGAATCTACGATACACTTCACTAGGCCATAGATAAGGGGTAGAAAATGGGGACCTGATGCTGAATTTGAACAGAATTTCGATTTAAGTTTATTGTAAAGATTTGGAAATGGATGTTGGTGATGGTAGCACATTAGGGGGACTGTAACAAACAGTACTGAATTATGTATGTGAATGTGGTTGAAAGGGGAAGTTCTGGATCATGAATGTTACTAGAAGGCAAGTTAGAATATGAAACACAGGGCTGTATAATACAGCGAACCAGCCATGTTCCGGAAAAATGACTGTGGATAATAGTGCAAATAGAAGAATGTTCTTTCACGAGTTATAACAAATGTATGGCACTATTACAAGATGTTAAAAGTAGAGTGTTATATGGGAAGAATATACGTGAAAGGTGAACCATGGACTGTAGTTAACAGTAATATTTTAACATTCTTTCATCAATTTTAACAAAGGCACCACATTATTGAAAAGTGTCAACAATAAGGGGTATATGAGAACGTTGTAGGTTTTTACATAAATTCTCAGTAAACCTACAACTTCTTTAATTAAAACAGTAATTTTTAAAACTATGCTAAGTGAAAGAAACCAGACACAAAGTACTACACAGTGTGTAAAAATATACGAAACATGAATGTAAACAAATTTACAGAAATAGAATTAGAATAGTGGTTATGTAGGGCTGTGGAAGGATAAAGGGTTGAGAGTTGACTGCTAAGGGGTATGGGATTTTTCTTTTCAGAGTAAAGAAAATTTTCTATAATTGATTATGGTGTTGAATGCACAACTGTGATTATACTAAACGCCATCGATTATGCACTGGACAGATAGTATGGGATGAATATATCTCAATAAAACTGCTTAAAAATAAGGAAATAAAATACAAAACTGCTAACCAATGGAAGTGAAGTTTGAGCAGAGAATAAAAATATAATGGTTCTATTCCAACCCTGATGGAATATCACAAGACGCATCCGGCTGTCAGATAGCTACCTTACCTTTACTCTGTCCTCACAGCTGATTTGCTCATCTACCCAATGTCCTAAATAATTGTCAAAAGCACTTCTCAAAAAAGAAGAATTGTTTGGAAAAAATTAATTGCCAAAACTATAATTAATTTAAATATCTAAACCATTAAAATATGGCACAGATTTTATGTCTTGATGTTGAAAGTCAACATGCTATTGCTTTACCAAATTCTTCCTCTCAGATCATGGTCAAGTGTGCATGGATATGTCTGACCTGCTGGGGAAAAGGAGGAGAGATAGTATATGTTTGGTGGCTGTGGAGTGTTTATAAATAATTCTTTAAAAATCCTAGGGAATGATAATCGTGAAATACGGCCACTGTGGAAAGCAGTATAGCAGTTCCTAAAAAAGTTTAATATAAAATTACATGTGACCCAGCAATACTACTTCTAAGTATATACCCAAAGAAACTGAAAACAGGGACTCAGATATCTGCACACCAATGTTCATAGCAGCATTATTCACAGTAGCAAAAAAAAAATAAGCCAAACATCCACCAACAGATGAAGGGATAAACAAAACATGGTACACATACACACTCACACACCAGCACACCACACTCACACAATCTGATCTATTAAATGCACCAAGGACTTTCTTTATATCAGCAATATGGTAAATACCTAAAAAAATACATCTTGTTTAAGCCCAGTCAAGGGAGCAACATCCCATAGAATCAGTGAACAAAAATCTCATAGTGAAACGTTACAGATGTCAACTGTAACACAAATGGAAACAACCACAGAAATCCTTTATTTAATTGTCTGAATTGTTCAGCTTATTTTGTTTTTCCCAAAATCAAAATTAAGTGGTTGAACTCAGTAAGTTGTTTCTTCAAAAATAATAATGGCAACTAACATTAGCATGGCTATTTCTGTGTATTATAAGTTAAACCCTTCAATAACTCTCTGAAGCAGTTACTCGTGTAGAACTCATTAGCAGGAGAGGAAAATGAGATTTAAAGGCATTAAGCAATTTGTGTGGGGTCATCCAGCAGGGAAGCCCCTGACACTGTGGCTCCAGGACCCCTGTCTTAGCCATTGTGTCCTACTCTGTCCCCTTAGACACCAGTAACACAAAGAAGGTAAACATGTTCTGAGAATAAACCAAATGAAAAACAAAAACCAAATGAAAAAACAATTACATAATATTTGACCTGAAATTCACAGTGACCTGAGTAAGCTCTAACTGTAACTCGATAAATATCCCCAATATTAAAAAGTGAAGAATAAGAAATAAATTCCACTTTGCATTTCAATAAAGTAAGAAAAACCCAATTCAGGAGAATAATAGTTTTCTAGGTTCATTTGCCTTTTAACTACATCTTCTATTTAACACGTATTCCCAGAACAAGGGAAAAATAGAAAAATGTTACTGAGCAAACAATATAGATAGCATACTCTCATGTTCTGCAACATATATTTTGAGAAAGGTGGGCTCTAATCACTGCTCACTCAGACTATTTATTAAGAACATAATACATTATTCTAAAAACTGGGTTCCCTTTCCCTGTCCTATAACAGGCCAAAACTGTACATAGAGTAATGCTAAACTAAGTAACATGCTTGGAGCTAGGAGAAGCCTGAAAATATATATATAAAGAGCTTACAAAGTCATTCTAAAAGTTCATTTTCTACAGCAGTATGAACAAACTTTTACCAAAATAAATAGGCACCAAACAGTTTTTAAAGCCCAAGGGAACTGCAGATGTAAAACAATTCATTCCCCAACACATAGAGATGATACTTAATCCAGGTAAGGGTTAATTTTCATAACATGACTATAAGCTCTCTATTTCTCATTTACATTGATACTTCTGTTCTTATATTTGAGAAGAATATATAAGAAATAGCATGAGTTTAAAAATAAATAACTTGTTTATTTAAATAAATTGTCTATCAACTCAGAATATTTAAAATTTTCAAAAGGTAGTCTTGAGAAATGAAAGAGAGTTAAAGTGTTGGATAAGTTCAGATTAAAAGAAAATAACAACATTTAGACAGGTACCTTGCTAACAAGGGATGAAAGGTCAGAAATCCCAAAATAAATTCACGGGCATCTCATAATAGACACCTTAAGACAAAAATCACTCAATTATTTATCAACTATTAAATTAATGAATTTTAGGCAAATTACAAAAATGGAATAATGCAATAGCGGTCACAAAGTGATCATAACAGAATCTGAGATCCTCTTAACACATTATACATCCTCCTATTGTAAAAAGGGATACCTTAGCTAAATAAAATAAATTTTCCTCTTCTATTAGATATGTCCAGTGGGCAACTTCTCTTTTCCCTCAGACAAACTTGATGCGATCAGAAGAGAGAGACCAGAAGAGTAAAGGGCTTAGATTTATGTTACATACGAAATGAATGCATAAACAAATAACTTTAGGGCTATAAGACTTCAAATATTAGAAGAGCCAGATACATTCAGCACATGATAGAATGTGTAACACTTTACAGATGTTCATTGAATATATATGTTACAGATGTTCATTGAATCAATTAATAAGAAAATCATTTCTGTTCATCGCCCGAGCCTAACCATTCAGGTAGGGGGTTATTCTACCAATATAAAATTAGGCGAAAGTTAAAGAAAGCAGATTTTGCTTCAATGTATGAAAAAATATATAGAAACTATAGCTGTTCAACAGTGGGATGGGCTGTTTCTAAAGGCAGAGTGTGCCCCAAAGCTGTGCCCATTTCCTTTGGGTGTCACAGAAGTAATGCTGTTTTAGATGGGCAGCCAGAAGTCCCCATGTAAAAGTCCCCATGATACTGTGATTCCTTTCCTCTTTGAGTTTGCTTGTTGTGTTCTCTCTCTACTTAAGATAATAATTTCTGGCATTTGCCTCTTTCCCTGAAAATCCACTCTCATTTCCATCTCATATGTGAGTAAATGCCATTACAGCAGAATAAACCTTCAGTTCCCCATTCCATTATCCTTACCACGCTGTCACACACTCACATCCCAAGTCCTCATGAGACGTGAGCTTTTAGAGTACAAGCACCACCCTTATCCTTTTGCTCTGTTTCTTCAAAATTGATATTAGCACTTCTCAAATGACTTCTACAGAGAATCATTTGAGCAGTGGCACAGATGAGACTGAATTCCTGCTTCTGCTCATTATAGTTATCTTGGTAAACACAGGGTGTCAATTACTCCAGATAATTTGATCCTTCTGAACTTGTTCCAACAGAGTACAGGTAGCCACACATGATCTATGGAGACGTGAGAATCTGAAGGCTTCTCCTTATTTTCTGTTGTGACATAGTGGAGAAAACAGTGATGATGGGGCCTGGGTGGGCCAGAACAAGCCTGTGAATTAAGAAACCGTGAATTTTCTAAGTTAAGAAAAAGGTGAGTTCTAGACTTTACGCGTCATCATGCCATGCCAGGTTTCTCACATGTAAAACAGGGAATGGTGGCTGCTATTTACCCTGTCCTGTATCATAAGTTTTTGTGCTTCTAAAATAAAATTATAGCAAAAGAAATATTTTGTTCAAATATCAAGTAACATTAGGCCCGGGTATGAGTTTAAGATGCAAGCATAGTTAAAAGAGTACGCACCTAAAACCAGCCCAATCTTAAACCTGTCAAAGTTACTGAGCAGCAATTAAAAACCAGGACTTTACTACCACTGTTTTAGAAATAAAGTCTCTATACTGCCAGGGTTGCTATTGCCACTGACTTATGTACTTCTTTTTAAACTGCTTTGCAAAAGGCAAGGCTGCATACTCTGGAAGAATAAAATCTGAGTCATACAGGAAACGAGTAGCTTTTATGTCAATTTTATTTCATATTTATTTTGTGTTTCCATCATATTCATTGCAAAGTCAAGTCATGCAAAGAAAATCAATAACTGAACATTAAAGAAGCACTGCTCATACAAAGGGCTTACTAGTGTTTTGCATATCTATTCTTTCCATTTTATTTTCTACTGTTTGCAATGCTACAAGTTGAAAAATGCATAACAGAATAAATGAAATTTAATATTCCCCTACATTTTGAAGGAGCAAACACATATTAAGTCCAGGCCAGATCTTTCTTTTCTTTTTCTCCTGATGTTCTGAAGGTTCTTGTTGATAACAATGGCTTAAAGACTACATCATCCCATGGCTGCCATTGCAAAGAAGAGCACTACAGCTTCCCATTATGAAAGGACATTTGATCATTTGGCAGGTGAGAGATTGGTAAACACCGAATTTGAAATTTCAGGACAATATAAAACTACATGCTTCAAAGAACTGTGGAATACAACCAAGCCCCATATCTCATTTTAAGATACAACACCACATAAGTTTCAACGTTTGAGTATTTTCAGAGGCTATGAAAACTCAATTGTCTTCTGCACACATGAACATTGCTTTTGCAGGAGTAGTATCTCAATGGCACTGTTTGTAAAAATATTACATTTATTAAGCCATGATTAATTACTTTGGGAGTTTTTTATTCAAAGATACATTGCAAGTAGTATCAGCAGATAAAACATTTCTATCTTTCAATTAATGTCAACACTAAGGGATATGGATTTTTCCTCCAAATTAAGTAAATTTGATAATTTTTTGGAAGAACATGAAAATTATGTAGTTCTAGACATTTATCAAATTTCATAGGTGTAAACACAAGCATATTAAGAGAACAAATGCATTCCCTTATCAGTGATGAGCTGTCAAGTATTTAACATTTAACTTTCCAAAAAAGAATAAATATATATACATATAAGTTTATTATAAACATTACTGATTTAAAGACTATATAGTACTTGATTCATAAATAATTATACAATAAAAATACTATTTATTGCAATTCTATACAGCCAATTGATTTGCACAAAAAACTTTTTTCATTTTAGACAAATTCTTGGATCAGTAGCCAATTTGTGATTGCAACTGGCAAATAAGGGTATTTGCATCATGAATGATGATTGATATTTTCTTTTGCTTTAACAAATATTAAGAAAGTGAAATGAAGAAAATATATGGATAATAGCTGTCAGAAACTAAGAGAATATTTTTTCAATTTTCTGCTATTAAACAATATCAAACCAAGATACGATACACTTTTAAATATAATCTGCATTATAAAGTTTCTCCACCCACCAGGTTAAGTCTAGACAACCAGTAATAAAACAAATCAAACTCTAATTTGTAGTATTTGCTAATTTCCATAGTGTATATGACCAAGTTCAAGCTATTAACATAATGTTCAAACCATTATATAGTATGCTTTTCCTACAAATACAAGACAGAAAAACATCTCAAAAGCACAGACAGTAGTAAAATGCAGTAATATAATTAAGTCATAAGTTTTAAATATGGCCTTTGTTTTAATATAATTTACTTAACTATAAGTTTATATAATTAAATAGTGAACAATGGCTATGTAACAACCAGCTCACAAAATTCCTGAAAATTTAACAATCAACTCTCATGAGCAGGTACTAGCTAGCTTCAGTCCACCACTTCTGCCTAAACTTTTCTAAACATTGCTGGTGAATGCCATTTTACAAAGAGAAGTTAATCCCCCTGTAATTAAGATTTAACTTTAATAGGATATAATGAAGTTCTCCTGTAATGAGTTCAGCCTTTTCAGTCGTTTATATTTATTATAAACTCACCTATCACTCCTTTCCTGAGGGCTGGTCTGACGGACAGAATGGCAGTATGGAGACATTGGAAAAGGGACACAAGTAGAAAAGAAATAGACACAGAGAACAACCTCACAGAAGTGAAATCTGTCAAGTTGAAAAATTAGCTTAGAATTGACCTTTCATATGTGGTGACACATTGCTATGCCATCATTGCAAATCTTAGGGAACTTTCAACTGCCCAGTTTCACTGTAAACTTTTAGATAGACTATAAATTTATTTAGTTAGAGGTTTTCCTGAAGAAGCACACATTCTATGGATGGTCTATGATTTCAAGCTAAAATTCAGGGGGTATTCCTATGATACAAACTTTCTATCTCCTTCAGAAGACAGTATTTGCTTATAGGGGATGCAAACATGACAGTCACAGCCTAAAGCGCACATTAATATTTTTCAGCATATTACACTTATGATGGGGGGGGGAGGATGAAACCAGGCTCTTTGCTCTTGCTTTCTTTAATTTACCAAAGCGTTTTGTCTCTTAAAAAATCTTTACAGAAAATTGTGAAGTCTATCTTTAGAGAAAGGGGTTCCGAGAACACAAATAAAAATTACACTAGAAAGTAAAAGTAAACAGTAAAAGCTCTCTGTGCTCTAACTTATCCTGATGCACCCCTCTTCACCCATCACACATTTTCATGACTTTTCCTGTGCAGCATCTTCACAACTTTAAAAAGTTTTAGAGAAGACTGACTTACGTCTAGAGTAGATCTTAAATTTAGATCCCTGAGATTAGTTTTAGTAATTTGAAGTTTT
The DNA here is from genome assembly GCA_004026745.1 of Myrmecophaga tridactyla. NCBI lineage: Eukaryota > Metazoa > Chordata > Mammalia > Pilosa > Myrmecophagidae > Myrmecophaga > Myrmecophaga tridactyla. The sequence continues at coordinate 17,538 of PVIY010021955.1, forward strand.
CTCTCTCCCTCTTCTCTCACTCTTTCTCTTTCTCTCTCTCTATGTATTTGTCTAACCATCTAATCTATTTATGTATCTCTCCCTCCCTCCTTTTTCCCTTTATGCCTCCTTTTCTTCCCCTCTCTAATTCCCTCTGTCCATCTATTTCTCAGTCTCTCTGTATCTACATTTGTATCCACATCTGTATCTCAATGCTCTTCCTTCTTGACAGAGTTGGCATCCATGGAGAAACTGTGAAGGACATGCAATTTGTCTTCTAATCTCCCATCTCCCTGCTACCTTTCTTTTCATCATCTTCTCCAGTCTCTTGCAGCCTCCATTCATCACTTTCCTCCCGAGTTTACTGAAGACTACAATCACCTCAACCACACCCCAAATCTCAATTCGAGTTCTTTTGTATGTCCTTCTCATCTCAAAACATATGTGTCTCAAGTTAAACTCTCCTTGTCATGGACTTTCTGCTAGCTTCTCTTTTAATCTCTCTCTGTGCAAGTTATCCAGAGACAGTGGGAGGAGAGAGAGAGAAATGCTCATGCAAAAGAGTCAGAGATTGAGTTATGCCATAGTCAAGGCGTATCATGGGTTACAGGACACGTGCCAGAACCCTTTAGGACTCAGACACTGCATGGCCCTATCAACACTTTGATTCAAACTTCTAGCCTCCAAAATGTAAGGCAAATTATTTCTGTTGTTTAATCCAACTGGTCTCCAATACTTTGTTATGGCAGCCCTGGCACACTAAGACAGAGGGTTACTGGAAGGATGAAACGAAGTAATATATGTAAAAGCTCTTAGGTACATAGTAAATACTAATAGTAAATAATGACTAGTGCTATATGTCTTTGAAAAATTTTCCATTTTGGTGATGGGAAGAACTGTAATATTAATTACATTTCATGAAGATTAGTTTATAATCACATACAATTTCAATCATAAGAAATAAATAAAACTATGTTTTTTTTCTCTTTCAGTGATTCCAATCACTTGTAAAAGAACAAAGTGTTTCCTGAATGTTTCCCAGTATGGTTAAAAAAAAAAGTTAGAATCTGCTTAGGTAAGACTCTGTGAAAACCTATGGCTAAACATAATATCTGTATAAGGAAGGGGGGGCATGTTAAAGAACATCCTTAACTCTAATGAAATATTTAATTAGCATCTTCTTAATGGGCCAGGCTAGAACTTCAAAACAAATGCCAAAGGGCAGTGAGTTGGCTATACAATCTCTCTATGTAATGAGGACAGCTATGTTCTTTTGTAGTAGAAAAGGTCTGACGATTTTTAAGCACTATAAATCACTTTGCAACCAGCATTAATATCAAAACAGAGACAGAATAAGGCAGCAGGATCAGGAGAAAAGAGCCCGATTTTAACGAGACTCTCCTATTAGAGCTCTCCAGAAGATGAGGAGCATGGCTGGCTTCCTCTGAGTTTCCATCCAAATGAACATTTGCAGACCTTGGTGCAGTATAATTCAGATACAATTCTGAATTATATAGTTGATTTTAGGCTCTGTTTGCTTTCATGTTCCATTATGCTTCACTAGTTTTAATCAATGTACATTATAAATGTACCCCATTTCCCAGCATGTTAGGAAATTAGGTTAGAAAATTGGGGACATTATAACCTGGGTGAAAATATGAGGTTCCCTCAAACCAAGCTTCTGCAAAAATCGTGAAATTAACCAATGATTGGAAACAGACACATGCATGTTTCCATGTTCACCTACATTAGTAGATGTTATAATATTTTATTCAGTAGTTTCAAAAGTCTTGAAGCATTTCTACGAAACATGCAGATTTCACCTAGGGATAATACAAATAAATAAAAACATAAGCTGTTTAATAAATAGCCTTAAGTGAAACTACAGTACTTAATGAATTCTTTAATGGATATTTATGAGAAAGAATGTGTAAAGGTCAATGCAATACTGGTAAAAAAAAAAAAAAAAAGGACAATACCTTAATGAAACAAAAATACACATTACTTAGAGTAAGACAAATGAATTCCAAACATGAAATGTGGGGCTGGAAACCTATATGTAACTCAACTCAAATTGAAACGGATCGGGATTAAATGCTAGAATTTACCAAGGCATGACATTCATTTACATAATTAATATATTTTAGATGCATATTAATGACATTACATGCTAAATTGGAATCCAGTCATTAGTCCTATATTTCTTTCAGGAATACCTTTGACACAGGAAAAAAAAGTTTATTCATTTCAGCAATAAAATTCCCATAATAACTTTAATTTTCATAAGTAGAAGTAAAAGACGGGAGTTAGTTTGCAAGCCAGAAAAACATACTCCTCCCTGTCTTTGGGGAACGGAATCACTTAACATGACAAATTTCAGACCTCCAAGGAGGCAGGGACACAGGTCCCCTCAGTGGTGTAATGTGGTCTAATGAATCAATGGGGGCTGCCGAAGGATCTAGTTTACTAGTAAGTAACTTGGGCTGGAAACTTTAATCCAAAACAAGAAGTGAATTCAGTGACAAATTTTTGTCAAATTGGTTGTTTGATGGCCTATTGGGAAAATATGCCATTGAATACATATACATACATACATATACTTGACTATTTTAATATACAATATATATGACAGTGATTTTTGCTGCAAACTACAATTGTAAATCCTTAGGGAGAAACAAAGATTAATTAATCAAATACGGAATTGGTCATTGCATGCCAAATCCTTCTTCTCCAAATTCATTTAGAAGATAAGGGCATGGATGGCAACATAAGAAGGGTTTCCAAGTGGATTTTAAATATTTAAAAGTAAGAAGAAATAAATTCTTTGTACTAAAATGTAGATATTATGGAAATACATATATAATTGATATTAATGTATAAATATGCTAACATGGCCACATGAATAAAAGTCTGGTGAACACTTGGACTGAATATATATTATTAAAATGGTCACTGCACTGAGTCTAATAATGTCTTCTGTAATTTACTGTGATTACTATCTTTTCTAGATGCAAGAAAGAGTTGCAAAGTATAATTGTTTTATATGACAGAAGGAAAAAGGCAACTTACTGTATATTCATTATAAGCTCTTTTTCAGTTGAGTTGAATTTTCTAAATTTAAAAGCATGCATTGTATGAGCTATCCTCAAATATAATGCTGTTTAATGAAACAAATATATATGAGATCCTAAAATACATATGAATTTGAACTACCTAAAAAGAAAGTGAGCATCAATTAGTGGAAAAGCTGAAGTAAATAACTTTTCAAAGGCATTTTTAAAATTTTTTTCAAGGAAACTGTTAAAATCACATCATTAGCTAACAGAGAATCTAGTTGGCATGCTTACATAGGAAAACATTATAAACAGTACTTTGGAGTTCACACACACACACACACACACACACACACCACCTCTACCTGCTTTTTCTTTTACAGTAAGCCAGTGAGATATAGACAGAACAAGGAGCAAATTCACAAAGGTAATTAATTGCTCAATTTCACACAGTGAGGAAATGGCAGTGCCCATCCAAATATATGAGATGTCTGACTCATACCTGATAAGATAAATTTTTAATTAAGGGCAGCATTTTCAAACCATGTATTGCTAAACTCCTCCAAGGAAAATTAAAGGACCACTATTAGGGTCTTGTTTTCTCATGGCAAATTTTATTTAAAAAGTTGCCTTCACTTCATTCCAGGTTTAATAAACTCCACTGTATTAGAGTATGTATTTGTTTAACAAGTAACTATTGAGCCATTTTTAACTCCAATTGTTGTGCCAAGTGAGCTCATTGTAGTCCAATGGGCACAGATACCCTTTTAAAATAAACACACAAATATATGTTTACTCCTGGAACCTATAAAGAGGCTTAATTTGGAGTGGGTGGTCAGAGAAGGCAATGCTTTTGAAGTGACTATCTCTGTGCAAGCTAAAGAAGCTGGCCAGAAAAAGCCCAACAAGGTGGAGAGAATATTCTAGGCATGAGAGACAAGAGGCATATGCAAAGGCCCTGTGGCAGAGGAAACATGGCCTCTACCTTCGAGGAACTGAGCACAGGTCAATGTGGGTAGTGGACAGAGAGGAGGCTATAGAGACTCTAAGATGGTGTTAGGGTGTTAGGACTGATCATGCAGGGCCTTGTAACTTCTCACAAGACCACTCATCTTTTCCTACTGAGTAGCCATCGAATCACTTCAAGCAGGTGATGGGTGACATGTCAGACTTTTCATTAATATCCCTCTGGCTACATGATGGAAAATGAGTTAGAGCGAGAAACAGTGAACATGGCTCAGCTAGAAGGCTATACAAAGAACACAGATGAGACCTAAGGTCAACATATACTTGGGCAGTGATGGTGGCACTAACAAAAGGGCAAGTTAAAATATGTGCACATGACATAGTTTAATGGGAAATTCTCAGTTGTGAATATATTACTAGAGTAAAACATTTTTAAAATGTTTAGCACGTAGAGCAAGAAGATTTAGTAATGGGTTACAAATAGTGGATAAGGAGAGATTCAGGAATACTGAGATTTTACTTAATTAAAAAAGAAAAAAAAACAGCTAGAGTGTATTCATAGGACATCTGTATTCACAAAAGCTAATTGATGATTCAGGTTAATTACCGTTCTCCACATATTGAATTTCTGACATCGTTTCCATAAGCATAATTCGGCAACACAACAATGGCAGAGACTGTCATGCCAAAATGAATTGCTAACATATGCAATTAAAATAAATATCTATGAGACATAACTGTCAAAACAGTAATTATGACTTGGTAAGCTAGAAACAGTCTGAAAACTTAGTTGAAATTAAATTCATGTCCTCTACAGAAACTCAGTACATTCCAAAATAAGGTATTTTTTCAAAAAATAAATATATATTTTTTACATATAAAATATCTAATATAAATGTATATAGAATCAAATCCTTATTACTAATTACTGAATTTTCGGTGACATGATTTCAATAAACTTATAGTATATAACTGAGTACTCTTTTGAGCAGTTTAATTTCAGAATCATGTTCATTTGAAATGTATTTCAATGTTGAAAAATAATTAAAAACAAAATCACTCTCGATTTTAAAAATCCATGGTCATTTACAATATCTATTACACAGAAATAAGTTTTTTTAAGATAAGAACACCTGCCCCAACAAAAAGTTAGAGCTTTGAATATGTGTATTTTAAGAGTATCAACTGAGTGATCTAATAGATTTGGCAAGGTATAAAAATAATAATGGGATATGCATGTCAAGAGTTTCCAGCTGAATTTTTCTGTTTGGATGTGGTAGCAAGAGATAAAGAGCAGTTACAGTTGAGTAAATACATTATTTGGTAAAAATATCATTCAAGAAGAAATATTTCAATGCATACATCTAGTAATTCCGAGACTCAGGCTTTTATTTATTTTTTTAGGTTTTAACATTTCTCAAATTGGAATGCCTCTTACGACAGATACTGTCTGGCAAATGCTGTAGGGACAAACAAAGGGGAAGGCTTAATGGAGTTGTGATTGTCTGCTCTTGGTCATAGCTACTTAAACTGTCCTCATTTTGACTGAGCCATGTATATTGTTGGTGCAACACTTGTTGGGTTTAACTGCTGCTTGAAATATCTTCCAAATGTTTACATTACAATTCATCATCAAAACTAGAACCTACTGTTTATATTGAAATGCATGGAAACAGGGCAGGACATAAATTTTGTCTTAGAAAATATTCTTTGTTGGAGGAATAACCACAATTCCTGATTTTCATGCAAAGCAACACACAAGTACTCTATAAAATATGAGAAAAAGAAAACACAACTCAATGAAACTGTGTTATGTTAGCTTACTGGTATGTGTACAAAAGAATTGCCTCATGCCGTTCAGTGCAACTAAAAGAAGGAAAAACTTGTTCAATCCCTTGGAATAGATTAAAAAAAAAAACACCTCAAAGCAACAAGAGCTACATGTGATGGGTTCAAGCACTGAACAGGACTGTCGTGAATGAAATTTTCATAATTTTACTGGTAGAATTTTTTCTTTGTTTCTTAAAATAATGGCATATTATATGACTGATGTCATCGCAGATTCTATTCAGTATGAAAGAGCAATGAACTGAGAAATGGAAGCCCACATTCTAGTCCCAACTCTTTAAATAACCTGGAAAACTACAAGTCACTCAGTTAACTTCTCTCGCTCCAATTCCCTCACTTGTTAAATGAAGATAATAAACTAGATCATTTCTAACATTCCTTCTAGTTCTATAATTTTGTGACACTGGGGTGGGTTTATTATAGCCAGTCAATGTGAGACTTAACAGAGCCATACTTCTAAAGAAAATGATAGATAAAATATCTAATTAATTTTAAATACTTGTAAAAAATGTATTGTAAAAAATATTTAGGAAAACTTGCCTCACCACAATTTCCTTTCACCTGAAATTCTATTAATAACAAATTAGAAGTGCTTCAGAATTTTTCCCTATAAATTTTTCATCTAGATTTTTTAAAGTAACACAAGAAATTAACCAAAATAATAGTAGAAAGAAGTAAGTAATAAAAGAAATACTTGGTAAGTACAGATTTGGTCACAGATTTTGGTCGCATAGAACAAGAGGCTAGATGGAAGGGGAGACCTCAAGTGGCTTCTCTAGCACTAATACGAATCAAACCAATTTGATTGTAACTTTAGTTGCAAACATGTCTAATTGGCTTTGAGTCCTTTGAAAATGTCTGAACGTATTGTAAATGTTATGCTATTATATGTTAATAATTTTCAGTTCACTAGAACTTTTATTTAACCTGCAAACTACATTCTCTAATAATTTTTAGTAATTGAGAAATTATTGTAACATAATAATTGTTACAATAAATTATTGTAACATAGATAAAAATTTCCTAGCAAAGGTCATACATCAAATTGGACTCTGAAATCCCATTTAATGTGGAGAGATACTATGGGAAGTAATAAAAATCTAAAAAGGTGAAGCTAATATGATAATAGAGATATTTTTGGCAAATGTAAGCTTTGTGCTTTGGAAAGTGGTGCTAATTAAGGTGGATAATTTCACGAGGATATAATTTACCAAGTCCTACAAAGGTATAAAAGGCCAAATGAAATCAGTAATTTGGGAACATAATACCCAGGGAAATTTTACATAGACATATTTATTACTACATCATTCAAGAAATACCTTAGGTGGATTATTTCTCTCACAACAGGATAGATACATATAAATAACAACTATAGAGATGTTTGAAAAGACAGAAAACAATTCTAGAACAAATCATTCTTAATTTGGAATATAAATACATACATTAAAATAAAATACTAGATCAAAATATACATTCCACGTATAGTCAAAGATCAATAGTAATAAATGTGAGGTATCATGGCACATGTTATGTCAACCTCAGGTTAAATATGTATTCCTATCTTGGCACTATTGAGAAAATTCTATCGCTTACACAGGTCACTTTCATCTCCACTGGCATGGTTTTCCATATATTATCTTTTTATCTGAGCCAGAAAGAAAAACTTTATAGGTCATTGTTAGGGACTGAATCTTGTCCCCCACAAAGACACCTCCAAGTCCTAACTTCCAGTGCGGTGGACATGAACTCATTCATTCATAGGCAGGGTCTTCAAAGACCTATTAGTTAAGATGTGGCCAAAATGAATCGGAGTAGGGTGGGGGTGCATAAGACAGTGTCGCTGGAGACCTTACAAGCAGAAGAAATTTGGACTCAGTAGTAGAAGGAACAGAAGGAGATAAATGGCCAAGTGACAGAGACAGGGAGGTATGGATTGCCAGTAAGTCATCATCAGAACGCTACAGGCTTCAGGGGAAGTGTCATCCTGACCGACACCTTGATTGAACTTCTAACCTCTAAAATGAAGAAAAACTAAATTCCTGTTATTTAAGCCAATTGGTCTGTGGCATCTATTATAACAGCCTCAGGCAAACTAAGATATGCATCAAAAGTCTTGTCCTTTTCATCTTTTACCCATATTCTATCACAATCCATTTTTTACCCATATTCTATCACAATCCCTAGCACAGAGAAGGCACCTTAGGAGCCATATACCTATGGCTTTCTTGCTTTTCTGTGCATCTTGTGAGGAGAGAAACTAACAGCCTTTTTTTCTGGACTCTCATGTTTGTATAGTAAACAGGCTTGGAAAGCAGAGAGTGTCTCCCACGGGAACAGAGGGCAGGTTTGCTCCCTGTACAGGATAAGGATAATGGCTCCCTCCAGAGTCAAGTCCAGGCAGAGCTGCTTACCGTTTCTTATAAAAGATTTGGGTTCTCTAAGCTCAGGGTTCCTCAGCTGAGACACAACACCGCACGCAGGGAATCTGCCTGGGCCCTCCATGTTGTCCCCACAGCACTTGACAGGGATAGTGAAGTTCATGTTCCTTGTTGTATTGTAAACAATAAAGTCCTTTGTCTCGGACCCAGGAGTATCATGTACTCTCCCAGCGTCTGCGAAACTGTGGCAGGCTACATTGTTAGCCTGAAAGTAGGGTAAAATCACAGACTCTTCACAATTATTGACAGGATCCCAAACATTTTTCATTAAAGATATGGAAGGATTTTCCTATCAATGTTTCTACTTTCCAGGGCTTTTTTTTTTTTTAAAAGATTACAGATTAGTAATTAGCCCATCAGCGTGCAATTATTCTTAGATATATAAACAATACGATAACGTATTGACTACTCATTTCTGAAAATGCAGCCAGGGTCACTTGAATTAAGATTTACAGGAGACACTATAAAAACAGGTCAAACCCAGCTGCTCACACCAACAAGTCCTCTCCTTCTCATCTCCAGTTTGGCTAATTAGGCTTATAGACAACTGAGGGGGGAGAAAAATGTCACTGAAAATTTTTGATGGAGTCCTGCTATTCAATAACCCAGAGAAGTTATTTAATGTGTCATTTCGGAGATGTCAAAACAAACACATATTGAGATCATGAATATGTTCACTGAGTGAACATCCCATTAACTGCTTAATTACATACTCTTTCCTAAATATCCTTAAATATAACACTGGTGGAGAAGCACATCCAGCATTCTGCTTAAGATGTACAATTGTGAGTAACGATTAAAGCGAGGCTGAATATTGCAGGAGTCTGAGAAACAACACACTGGATTTACTAGACAAGTCCGCTGTATTGTGCTAATGGTAGTGACCAAGTTTTGTGCAAGAACTGCCAGATACTAATCATTTCATCAGGGACACAAAGATAACCTCTGCTACTGCACCCCGAGAACCTACTGACATTTTGATAACTTCAGTTATGGACCAACTCTGTTAGAATTACACAAGCTGTCAACATTCAGATCCTAAATAATACACATCTAACTGACAGTTTCTTGTTATCTTTATCGAAAATTCTATATAATGGATTGCAATAACTTTGTAAGGTTGAGTGGGAAAAATCAGTAGACAAATTTCAGTGCATCAGTTTTCATCACCTTGACAGATGTAACTGAATTCAAGCTTAACCAGGCTCAAAATTAAATAATTAAATAGGTAAATGATTCCCACCCCTGCATATTTCCAATATTTGATGTATAGAGTTAATCAGGCCTATATTATAATCCTATTCAGAAACCTTATTGAAGCCCTCACTGCTCAGGATGAGCAGACTAGAATCTGAGGGGACTGTAACCATTGCAACGCGGAGAGAAAGGAGCTATTAAGATTGAAAGGGAGATAAATAAATTACAATGACAGTTGTCAGAGTCAACTTTCTCTTTTTTTATTTGATTGGAGTAACACCATAGACCACCATCAATAGTTTCAACATAGAAAAGACTGTGATAATCTTTGATGCTGAATATTACAAAGCACACCAAGAGATTGAGTCACCTTGGCATTCTTCATAATTTACTATTTCATATTTCTTCAGGTGACTAAATAAAATCTATTGCCTCTTTATTTGGCAGTCATTTATAAATAAAAAGTACATTCTCCATCAGCAAAAAAGCAAGTTCAGATTCAGGACTCTTCAATCTGTGATCCATTTTCTTAGGCGAGAAATAAAAGCAACAATTAGGAGACAGATAATATGGCAGGGGTTTCACGATAAATATCAGTCTCATCACTTCACATTAGCTGTTCGAACAGCCATCAGAGAATAATGACTTTTAAGTCACTATCAATCAATAAATTATTCACTTGTAATTTCCCATAACTCATTGCTTTTACTACCAGTAATCAAGACCCCCACTTTGCTTCTTGAAATTAAACTTGAACAAAGAAATATGACTAATTACTAGTTGATGTTCAATAGTTCCCACCAACAATTTACTACTTTGGACATTAGAATGTATTAGTAATAGATGAAGATTTGGTATATTTTTAAGCTATGGTGAATTGCTAAGTAATTGCACTCATATTATTCACCCTACTATCAGTGAGAGCATTATGCTGCCTAGCTGAATCTGGATGAAAATCAATTTAAAAAAATGAGTTGGTTTTGTTTATCATGTATTTTTATAATTTATCTGGCAGCTGTTTCCTGAATGCCACTGAAGAATGCACATGAAGCAGATATAACCTCTTTGAATAAATTGATGCTTTTTAAAATCTCTTTTTGGAAATGCATTTATCTCAAACAGGGTCATAAGATTCAAGATGGCACTAAAAACTTCCTGATATTCCAGATTTTGTATTACTGTTTAATTAGAATTAATTGCATTACTGGAAATACTGTAGCTTCAATATCAATATCATGGACGGCATATATTAAGGATGACATTTATTATGAAAATACCCATACAACGTATTAATATCCACAATATATATATTGAAATAGTTAAATCACCATCCTTCACTACATGCAGGTATTCCTGCTAAAAGGGAAATAAAATTAAACACTTTTGGTGGCTTTCTTTAGTTATGTTGGATAATACCAGCTTTGGATGCCTAGAGGCAGTACAGTTGAAAAAACTTCCACTTCTAAGGGCCAATCATTTGTTCTATCAAATCCATCGAGTCCCAAGTAAGGTTGTTTCATAGAGTCTTACTTATTCCCAGGTGTGTATATGTGGTAGGTTCATGCAATGGCTTAATTTCTCCTTTAACAGAACCACATTTTACAAAGCAGTTTTTGCATCTGTCTTGTAATTTGATAAATTATGTCCTTCAGTATTTAAATTACATACCAGCCTTTTATATTTCCATACAATTAATGTGAGGTTATGCATCTATAGAATTCTATAAAGCTTTTATTTTCCTAAAATTTATCTAACATCCTACTTAAAAAAAAAGCCTTTAATTATAGGAATACTTCCTCTTATTGTGATAACAGCTCACAAATATTGCATATGTTAAGAAATTGAAGGGTTGTGCCAACCCTGTGTTGAGCAAGTTTGTCAGGACCATTTTTAAAACAGTATATGCTCACTTCAGTTCTCTGTGCCACATTTTGGCAATTCTTATAATATTTCAAAAGTTTTTATTACATTTATATCTGTTACAATGATCTGTGATCTCTGGTGCTACTACTCTCATTCTTTGGGGGGTGCCACAAATCATGCCTATAAAAGAGAGCAAACTTAATGGATGTGTGTGTTCTGAAGGCTTGGCTAACTGGCCAATCCCCATCACTCCCTCTCCCCTCAGACCTCCTTATTCTTTGACATTGAAATTAAGCCAATTAATAAAGCCTAAAATGGTCTTTAAGTGTTCAAGTGAAAGAGTCACTTCAAATCAAATGCTAGAAATTATTAAGCTTAGTGAGGAAGGCATGTCAAAAGCCAAAACAAGCTGAAGGCTAGGCCACCTGCACCAAACTGTTAGCCAAGTTGTGAATGAATGCAAAGGAAAAGTTGTTGAAGGAAATTAAAAATGCTACCCCAGTGAAGAGCCAAATGTAAGAAAGCAAAGCAGCCTTACTGCTGGTCTGGATAGAAGATCAAACCAGCTACAATATTCCTTTAAGGCAAAGCCTTAATCCATAGCAAAAACCCCAACTCTCTTTAATTCTATGAAGGCTGAGAAAGGCGAGGAACTAGCAGGAGAAAAGTCTGAAGCTGGCAGAGGTTCGTTCCGTCTCAACAACATAGAAGTGCAAGGTCAAGCAGCAAGTGCTGATGTAGAAGCTGCAGTAAGTTATCCAGAAGCCCTAGCTAAGATAACTGATGAAGGTGGCTGTACTAAAGAACACATTTTCTGCTCAGAGGAAACAGCATTCTGTTAGGAGAAGATGCCATCTAGGCCTTTCATAGCTGATGAAGTCAATGCCTGGCTTCAAAGCTTCAAAGGACAGGGTGATTCTCTTGCTGGGGGCTAATGCAGCCAGTGACTTTAAGTTGAAACAAATGCTCCTTTGCCATTCCAAAACTCCTAAAGCCCATAAGAACTATGCTAAATCAACTCTCCCTGTGTACTATAAATGGGATAACAAAGCCAGATGCCAGCACATCTGTTTCCAACAGGGTTTATTGAATATTTTAGGCCCACTGTTAAGACCTACTGCTCAGAAAAAAAAAAAAAGATTCTTTTTAAAATAGTACTGCTCATTGGCAATGCACCTGGTTACCCAAGAGCTCTGATGGATATGACAATGAGATTCATGTTGTTTTCACGCCAGCTGATACAACATTCATTCTGCAGCTCATGGATCAAGGGGTGATTTTGACTTTCAAGTCTTATCATTTAAGAAATACATTTAATTTTCTGTACCACATAATCTAATTCAACCTATCTGTATAACTCATTTGTATAGGGAGCCCAGAATAAGAAAGAGGTTGTTTAATCCTATATAGATTATTGTGATACCTGGAAACATCCTCGAGTATATTAAGCAGATAATCAAAAAGTATTGGCAAAGCCCCTTGAAGAATGGGAGAAAGAATATGGAACTAATAAACCTTACCATCAGGGAATCCCCTGATACTGCGTCAAAGTTTAGGGGCACCCAAATCAATAGGCCATGCCCTTGATCCTGAGGCTTACTCTTGAGAAGCTTAGACTACTTATAGTATGCTTAAGAGTTACTTCCAGAGGACCTCTGTTGTTGCTCAGATGTGGCCTCACTCCCTCTAAGCCCAACTCTGCAAGTGAAATCATTGCCCTCCCCGCTATGTGGTACTTGACATCCAGGGGTGAAAGTCTCCCTGGCTACATGGGAGAGGACTCCCAGGGATGAATCCAGACCTGGCACCATGGGATCAACAATTACATACTGAACAAATGGGGGGAAAGAAGTGTAATTAATAAAGTATCAATGACAGAGAGAGTTCAGATAGAATTGAGAGGCTACTCTTGAGGTTGCTCTTATGCAAGCCTCAGGTAGACCTTGCTACCTATCATAACCTGCCAACCCCCAACCAGGACCATCCAACCAATCCTAAAGAACACCTAGGGCAATACATAAGATTCCACAAGGGTTCTATGCACTAGAATAACTTTATAGAAACCTACAACCACCAGATGGGTCCCTGGTCCAGATAAATCCTGAAACCTAGAAAGCCCAGCCTCTCCAGAACATCAGATAGTTCCATCTCCCTACCCCAAATTAGTGACTGACACTTCCAATATAAAAAATTTATAATGGCCATAACCCAAATGCCCCTAACGAGAGGGATGAAAAGATCAAAGGTGATGGTGGAGTTATACAATGATGATAGGATTTAACAAATGAATATGAATGCTAAATCATTACATTGATATCTCTTTTAGTCTCCAGCATCTTAGAACAGCTAGAAGTAAAAACCTAAAGTTGTGGAATTGTAACCCATGTTAAATTATGAAATATGTTTTACAACTAACTGTGGTCCAGGGCTTTGAAATTTATTGCTTTTTTGTATATATATGTTATTTTTCACAAAAAAAAGTCAATTGCGATGATGAAAAAATATTTAAGTCTTCTAGCCTGCTATATTCTGGAGCAGCTAGAAGGAAAAAAAAACTCTAAGAGGATCAGATGGTAGCCCATGACAAACTCTGGGATCTGTCCTGTAACCACTTGATGAAGAGTGCTTCGGAAACTACTGCTTTCCTGCTTCTTTGCTCTGTATGTATGTTACACGATACAATAAAAAAGTTAAAAAAAGAAATACATTTCATAAGGCTCTACCTTTATTTATCTGATGGATCTGGGCAAAGTCAACTGAGAAAATTCTGGAAAGGATTCACCATTTCAGATGCCATTAAGAACATTTCTGATCCATGGCCCAAGGGCAAAATATCATCACTAACAGAAGTTTGGAAGAAGTTGACTCCAACCCTCATGGATGACTTGGAGGGGTCCAAGACTTCAGTGGAGGAGGCCACTACGGATGTAGTTGAAATAGCAAAATAAACAGAATTAGAAGTGGAGCCTGAAGGTGACTGAATTGCTGCAATCTTATGATAAAACTTGAATAGATGAGGAGTTGTACTTATGGATGAGCAAAGAAAGTGGGTTTTGAGAAGGAAGCTACTCCTGGTGAAGATGCCTTGAACATTGGTGAGATTATAACAATGGATTTAGAATATTTCAACCTAATTGATAAAGCAGCAGCAGGGTTTGAGAGGATTGACTCCAATCCTGAAAGAAGTTCTGCTGTGGGTAAAATTCTACCAAACAGCATCATATGCTACAGAGAAATCTTCGGTGAAAGAAATAGTCAATTGATGTGGCAAATCTGGTTGTCATATTTTATGAAATTGCCACAGACATACCAAACCTTCAACAAGTCCCAATCTGATCAGTCAGGAGTCATAGTCATTAGCATCGAGTTGCAATCCTCCACCAGCAAAGACATCGCAACTCACTGAAGGTTCAGATAATGGTTAGTATTTTTCAGTAAGAAGGTATTTTTTAATTAAGGTGTACACATTGTTTTTTTAGATGTAATGCCACTGTACATGTAGATCACAATATAGTATAAACATAACTTTTATATGCGTTGTGAAACAAAAAATATCATATGACTCACTTCATTGCAATATTTTTTATTACACTACAATAATCAATTTTATTGCACTGATCTGGAACCAAATCTGCCGCATCTTCAAGGCATGCGTATTTAAAGTCTTCACGCCTCAGGGAACAAGAGAAGTTGTATCAAACAGAAGATCAAGCTAACCTCCCTTTCTCTGAAATCTCTACTATTACCAATACATTGTATCTTTGAAGATCTTGATTTAGACCAGCTATAATAACTGTTCACCGTTTATAATATGGAAATGAATAAAATTCCCCAATCAGAGAATGGAATATGCTCACAATAGGGTATCCCATTTCAATGAATTTTCACTTTCTCTGCAGAAAAACTGTACAACAGCAAGAAGGGAAATGTCTACTACAAATTAACTTCTGACCCAAAAGGAAACATCACGTCCTTTTGTAGCAGTGGCATGTATCTTAGAATAATAAGAACATTCCCTACTGAAATTAAGTGGAAAAGCACGCAAAAAAGGAAATTCTCGGTATACTGAGCCATTTAATTTAGAATTTATGAAACATATTTCAAAATACATTGAGAAGTATTAAATTGGATCCCACCATTTAAGGCTCTAAAATAAATATATTGTTATTAAAACTGCAAATACACATACACATCTATATACACATAAATATATACATATATATACATTTAATTGAAAATAATCCTAAAGAGGAAAAAATTGAGATTACTAAAAAACATGCTATTTTGCTGGCTGCTTTCTAAGAAACGTGGAATGAAAATTAGGTAAAAGCACAAAAGGAATAAGCAAATAAAATCAGAAGCTAGTAAGAGTTCCTTAGGGAAATTAAAGCAAAACATGAACTGAACTGTAGGAAAAATGATAAGGACAAAAATAGTAATATAAAATACATGATTTTTTAAAAAAGACAATCAAGGAAGCTACTCAGATCTAATACATGGGTCAGATGATGATTTCATGTTAACACTCCTTAGAGCAAAAGTTTAATCTCTCAACTGCTACTCCTCTTCCAACTTCTCAAAGAAAATATCAAATTAAACTCAACTATAAAAGTAAAGATTATTAATACATTTAATCTGTTGCTTAATGGAACTATTTTAAATATCACTAATGTGTGTTCTTTTGTCAGCCATCTGCCTAGGGATTAAGATTTGTTGTAGATATATAGCAAAGAGAAAAATTTAAGTAATATTCAGCTTCTGACATACATAATAAGATTATGCAACAAGCCAAAGACCTCTAGAAGAAATACTTCAAAATGGATGTGGCACACATATGCCGAACAAGGAACTGCCACAGGCCAGAAGACACCTTTCCTCCAGGATAGGGAAGATACAGGAGGCACAAATGCCACCCCTATACACTGGGATGTCTCTGGTGGACAGAAGCAAGGGCAGAGGCAGCTGTTTGAGAGAGGGGATTGTTTAAATCAAAACTACAGATAATCCCAAACTAGGATAAGAGCAAATGCATACGCAGGATGACATATACAGAAGTATAAATATATTTTTTTAAAGTGAGCAAGAACACAATTATAGCCCAGCATTTAAGTTTTTAAAATCAATTGAACAAATATAGGGGTTGAATTATCTGCATTGATAGCAGTTCATGCGGAAAAAAATAAAGCCCTAGGTTTTAAGTGGTCACAAGTTCAATGTGGTATGGCTGCGGAGGATGCAAGTGGATCAGACCTGCCTCAGCGTCAGTGGGTGCCCTTCCAAATCGGGGGGCCAACTGTCTTCACTGCACCCTGCACTGATGACAACACATCAGACTTATTATTACTCTTAGCTCTCATCCTGTCCTCGGGGTACAAACGTGTAAGATTAGAGGACATCTGTGGGCAGCGAGAGGTCTTAAAACTACTTCAAGATTAGTTGAAGAAGCGAGGATACTGACATTGTTAAGAATGAAATCTTAATGGGACAGAGAACTTTCTTCATCCATGTGAATGCTCACGTCCAGGTAAACTTTTCCTCTGTTTGGGTAAAGGGCAGAAGAACCAGCCTCGGTGGGTATACCGGGGGGATATGCCACAGGAAATCATTTCTGGCTCAGGGAAATATGAGAGGCAGGGAGAGGAAGGGGAGCCAGCCATGACTCAGGCATGATATTCTAAATATTCTGATATTCTAAATATTTCACAACAGTCTGATATGCACGCTGACTAATCAGTAGGGAGATGCCAGCACAGCCCCGCACGTTTATCTCAGCCCCAGATTAGCCATCCAGGGAGTAAAACTCCATGTGCAATTACAGCACACTAAACACCTGCTTGCCATATTGGACATGTGCATAAAGAGCAGTAGCAGCCCTGAATTAAAAGGAAAAAAAAAAAAGGAAGGCTTAGAAAATAAAGCAAGTAGCACATTTGAGAGGGAGCTGAAAATAGTTAGGTGAACTAGCAGGTGAAGGGAACATCACAGAAAAAGTCAGAAAATTGTAACAGTGTTTGGTATGTCCAGGGAAGCATAAGTAACTCAAAATTGCTACATCATCATGAAGGTGGGAGTGATTGGTAGGAGCAAGCCCAGAAAGGCAAACAGGCCTGATCAGGAAGGACTATCTTCTATGAAGTTGGATGCATCCTTTCAGCCGTGGGAGCCATGAAGGACTGTATACAAGAAAGTGGCATGATAGAAATTACTCAGTGGGAGATTCCTCCAGTGAAACTGAGGAAAGGCACACTAGTAAGGCTACTGCAGCCATTTAGAATCAGCATAACAAAGGCCTAACCTAGGGAAGTGGAGCAAAAGAGGGAGAAGAAATAAGAGGAGGTAGTCAGTTAGCATTTATTGACTCAAGGAGAGTGAGGCATGGATTTCTTACTTGGTAAACTGAGGCCATTCCCCAAGACAGGAAGCACAGAATCGGGGACACACCTGGGGGTATTTTGAGTTTGCGAGTCCTATGAAATCTGAAGAAGGAAATATCTAAGTTAGGTGGGGAACTTAGGAGAGAGGTAGAACTTACACATTTGAGACCTATACATCTGAAATTATATATGTATACTGAAGGAGAGGAAAAGAGGACTGAGGGCAGAACCAACTAAGGAAAACTAACATTTAAATAGTAGACTCAGAAAGAGAAGCCTGCAAAAGAGACTGAGGCCAAAGCCTTCTAAGAATGGAGCCCAGGACAAAATCTCCTTCAATGAGCTTCAGTTTCCTCAGTTTATAAATGGGGCAAACTAATCCATAGCTCACAGGGTAAAACACAGGGAGCACGGCCATGCTCATGAGAAGCTCCCCTCTCCTTTCTTTTGTGGACATCTCACAAGTGAACCAGTGACTAGTTAACACTGACTAGCTAAAAGTACTCATTTAAACCCCAGAGTTGTAACTTTCTTTTAAAAATAAACATGGTACAAACTGGTGGCATAAAGGAGAGAGCAGAAGGTCTGGAGTGAAATGGCTCTGGACTCCTGACCTGACTTCGGACACTAACTTAACCTATCTAAACATATTTCCTTGGTTGTAAAATGGGTGTGAATCTACCAGTTCTTTTGTTTAAGGGCAACACCACCTCCCCCGGTGCCTGTAACAGAGCAGGTATTCAGTAAGTCTTAGTTCTTTCTCCATTGCATCCCTTTGCTTCTCAAGTGTACCATACCACACATAATACAACATTTCCTTAATGACTCAGGGTAATCGTTATGAACATCATTAATGTTACATGTCTGAGATGCAGATGCAGCTGCAAATGTAACAGAACATCAGGCAAAATGAGCTACTCATGTAACACACGGATGAGTTGACTAATTTTGTCATGTGCATGATATTGAATCCACAGCAGCTTGAGATGATTTACCAGGCACGCAAAAAATGTGGATGGCTGAAGATGAACGAGTGTAATACTGATTCATCAACCTCTCAAGTACAATGTTTATTTGCTCTTTTACAGCTAATGGAACTTTCTTAAACATCTGGCCATGTCTTTCACAATGAATTTTGGGATCACTGTTGTGTCATATTGCATTGCATTCTCTACAGCAGCTCTGTTCTATTACACGTGCATCCATTATCTTGCAAATAATAATTGTAATTCTTTGAGCCTACATGTGCACAAGAGATGACAAAGGATCTGTCCCTTCCAAAGGATCTATCCCAATCACAGAACCCAATGCCTGAGGACCCACATTTCATACCACAGAGACCTTAAATTGGCCCTGCCATTAAATGAGCGCCAGACACTGTGGGCCAAGTCACAGCCTTGCCTATGGGGACCTGAAGCTTCTTTGTTTTCAAGAAGTATAAAGGAAACACCAAAAACTGTGCCTTTCAGTAGCGAGCCAAAGTTGAAGGGATTCCAAGTGTAATCCAAAAGCTGGAGGGACAAGAGAAGACATAGAGGGGAGGATGAAGTCAGCTGGTGGTAAACACAGAAGGGAATAAATGTGTAGAGAAGCAGAGCTGCTGAGAGTGAAAGGAAGGGGGGGGGGAGATGGATTTCAGGGGAAAGAGAGGAGAAGAAGAAGAAGAGAAAAGGAGGAGGCCACAGAGAGGAGGTAGGAAATTGGACAGATGGGAGCAGCAAGAGAGGGAAAGAAAAAGAAAAAGAGGGGAAGGAGAAACAGGCCAAACCCTAAAATTGCTTTGGTCACTGAGGGCTTTACAGATCCAGTTCCAATATGCATATTTCTTTAAAATACAGTCTTTTTTCCTGAGGTACATGGAGAGGGCCTTTTTTTTCCTTTAATCAAATTTGCCTGATTGACTTATCTTGTGTATGAAAAGCTGAACAGCACAGGTTGCTAGGGCTTTTGATTGAGTTTAGAGATTGAATTGAAATGACTGTCTCCTCCAGCCCCTGTTGCACCCCCACCCACCCCACCCATTTATTCCTGGGGATTAGAGATCTAATAGTCTGCAAAGTAGTTCTGAGTTTTGTCACTGCTAGTTGCTGTCCCTCTCACTGGTTTCCTTTCCCTACTACTACTGCAGCTCCTTTCAGCCCACTCACTCCCTTTCTTCTCCTCTGTTTTCTTTCATCTGGTAGCTTCTGCCTCACACCCTCCCTTGAATGCTTCTCAGCTTTCACTGGTCCTCTGCAAACATCCCCACCCATGCTATGCGCCTTCCCGCAAGCCTCCTCTAATCTTCGCAACCGGCTTCTGTTTCACTGCCACGGTGCTGGTTATTCTGGAGCCCAGCATTTCTAAAAGCTTGTGATGATCCAGAGGCAGAACCCAAGCAGTGGGAACTCCTACCAGTGGGCGCTGTCATGCAGCAGCACCTGACCAGCCGTGGGCAGGGGCCAGTGGCCTGGGGCAGGACCGCGCGGGGCTTGAGGGAGACGCCAGCAACGCCTAGTTTTGAGATAACTAGAATGTGAGAAAATGAGAAAAGGCCCAAACATTTCAAAATAGAAAGATATCTATATGTGTATATTTACTTAACAAATTAACACCTTCAACCTAAAAACATCAGGCAATCTCCTTATGGCCTACAGAGAAGGACAAACCTTATAAGACATGAGTTGAAAATTCTAGAATGAATGACTGCATTCTTCTCTCAGCCCTGTCAGTCTGTCTCTAGGACTGAAGGAACCTCTATAGAGAGAGGGCCAAATGTTTAATTTTTTTTTTTTTTTTTTGGCATGGACAGATACCAGGAATTGCACCCAGGTCTCCAGCATGGCAGGTGAGAACTCTGCCACTGAGCCGCCGTGTCTCGAATGTTTAAATTTCAGATTTGAGGTCCCCTGTAAATTGAGGCCCCGGCCATCTGGGCCTCCTCTCTCTGGAATTATTCCTGGCAGAAATTTTATAGAGAAGATACTGACATGGGGCAGAGCAGAAAGGGGGGGTGGGTAACATCAGTACATCTATCTCTAAGCTCATGTCACACTACAACTCCGTAACTCTAAAGAGCTCATCATAGCCTTTTATTTTTATATTTCAGCAAATCCTAATTAAAACGGACAAATCACCAAAGTCTTGGGTTTTGTCCTACCACTATCCAGCCACCTGATGCAGGGTAAGTCGCCCACAAGCTTCAGGCATCATTCGCTTCGTCCTTTAAAATGAGTAGATCAGCCAGATATTGTCACCCTTTAGGGATTTAACACCCTATAATATTATGATTTTCTTAGTTTTCAATACAATATGAAACAAGAAATCAGAGCTGAGAGAATCTATTAGATGAAGTCATATCCTATATTAATGAGCTACAGTAAAAGAAGAACTCCAAAATTTTGTACACAAATTGTTGGAAAACAGATGTCCTATATCCAATATAAAGCACCAACTCTATTGAGTTATTTTCTATTTGGCAACACAGATTTCTGTTAATTTTTCATTTTTTTTGTTGCTCAACTCTATGTCAGAAAATTTGATTTAGAAGATTGAGCTCAATCAATGTCAAAGAGACAAGTTGAGATTAATGATATTTGTTATTCTTACTCTTAGATAGTGCCATATCCCTAATATTAGGGATTAATATTAGGGTTGAAAGTCAGCACATGCTAGGCTGACAACCCAATGGAGAATGAGTATTGTGTGATAGATGAAAATCCCCACTCAATGGATGTAGAAAAGGGGCACTGTCTTCCCCTAAGGAAAG
Source organism: Myrmecophaga tridactyla (assembly GCA_004026745.1). Lineage (NCBI taxonomy): Eukaryota > Metazoa > Chordata > Mammalia > Pilosa > Myrmecophagidae > Myrmecophaga > Myrmecophaga tridactyla. The sequence goes on from PVIY010021955.1 coordinate 39,004, forward strand.
AGAAGCAGGTAATCTAGTTGGTGAATGTCTGACAGTCACTGAACTATATGATGAGCTTCATGAACTAAATAAGATTGCTCACATATGGCTAGGGCAAGCTTGACCTTCCTGTGTTCAGGTGTAATGGGTTCTCATTCTTTTTCCTTATCTTTTAAGCACACCTGGGCAGGGCTTACCCACCATGTAAAAAGAAGGAATAACATCCTCTCTCTCTTTCAGCTTCTCTGAGGTGGCTGGGTGGGCCAGGTTCAACCTGCACTGCAAAGCTGGCCCTTCTCATAGGACAGGAATTCAAAGGAGTTAAAAGACCACCTGGGCTTTGAGTAAAAGCCCCTCTTCCCCAAAGCATTTAGCAGAGATCTGCCTCATGAGCTAAGTGGGCCCTCATCAATCATTACTAAAGGTGATACTTAACCTCCATTATATTTTTGTGTCCATTTTTTATTTCATTCAGAAAACAAAGCATAAATAGATACTTGGTATTTTCCTCCATACTCCAACCTCTAGCGTACTGGTATGTTGACTAAGAAATTTTTAAAATAAACACCAAGACTAAGAACACACAGAGAGATGCACCTTGTTGTATTGCTGGGGCTTATAAATGTGGTTATATTGGTTCTATAGGAACAGCTTAACTAGTCAGCTTGTCAGGACTTTAAATGGGTAAAGAGACTACATTTCCCACTGGCAACAGTTTCAATGTGTAAGGTTTTGTCTTTGGAAGTAGTACCAGGAATTGGTGGACAATGTTACATCAATACTCCAAATTCGGTCCCTCTTTATCTCGAGATCCAGAGACAAGGAGAAAGAGTAGAGCAACTGATTTCTTCACTCTTGTAGCTTATCTTCAAGTAGTCGATACAGGGTCTCAAGCTGTCTCTGTATTGTTTTTCTACATAAGAACTCTAATTAAAATGAACACTGATAATTGCTTACCCAACAGCCATTACTTCTTTTCTCCTTTCTCTTTTCTCATTACTTGCTCAAATATCAACTCCATTCCCAGTGCTACAAAGCGATGCTGATAGGTCAGCCAATTAACTCACGGTACTCCCTGTTACAGATTTTCATACAGGATGGGTTCAATTAGACTAAAATGAGAAGCTTTTACTTCTTGAAAGCTGCTCTTTCCCATGACCTATCTCTCTCTCCACTAGAGAATACAATGTTCAAGTTTTTGCTGGAATCATCTTATACCTACAAGAGGAATCAACCTGAGGACAACACTGAAATTTCAAAGACGAAAGAGCAGAGAAGTGAGAAATAATCTGTACCATTAATGATGTGCTCAATCCAAACTTACCTAAGGATTCTTCTCTATCTAAGGGTATCATGCATATGCGCAGGTATGTGTGTGTGTGTGTGTGTTAATAAACTGCCCTATTTTAAAATCATTTTGAGTTAAGGTTTTTGGCATCAACATCCAAAAAAATCCTAATTATGCTGCATTCACACTGAGGTTCTTCAAATATGAATCAGAAGTTGGCCTAACCATAGGGAAGTGGTAATTTTTACCAATAAACAGGTACTGATGAATGTAAGCCCTTTGGGGCTTACAAATGAGAAGGAAAACAGTAGGAATAGACCCCCACATTAAGAGGAAATTAAAAGACTCCACAACTAAAACATTAATTTGAGGTCTTGGATTACTTAAAAATTCACAGATGAAAGAGAATCCAGTGAAAACTTGGGGAGGAGGGAGCAGGGGGGTCACAGGTCCTCTAAGCCTCTAATACATCCCCAGCATTTTTCAGTTGATTTTATCTTACTTTTAAAATAACGATTCAATCAGTATTTTATTCAGTCACTCTCTCCTTTGTGCAAACAATTATTTCACAGAAAAGTCTCGAATAAGCCTTTCCTTTTAATCTATTTTACTCTAAGGAAACTGGACATTTATTTAAGATGAAGGATAAGCACATTCCCCCAAAAACCCCAAAATACTTTTTTCCTCTTCTTTCCTTGCATCATTCCCCCCATCCTTTATTCTTGTGCAACAGTCTACTCTTGTCACCATTAGCTAATGAATTCTACAGTCGATTCCTGTTTCATCTTCTCTAGCACTTGGAATAATTGCCAAAAACCTAAATTGGGCAGAGCAAGAGGTTCATCCTAAGCAGAATGAATGCAGCTGTCTTCTATTTCAGGTCATCTGGGGCTAGAAAGAGCAAAATATAATGATCACCCTCAAACCACTTTTAGTGACTGGAGCAAACACCTCACTTAGAATATGCCATTTAGATCAACCAGCTCTGCATATGTCATCTCACCATGCCCCCTAGCAAGCACTTAATAACTAATAATATGATGATATGCACTCTCATGGAAGGTAGCAGAAGCATGAAAAACGGAGATATAAATGACTCTTCTATAATGTTCTGGGGTTTGGGTTTATGATATACAGGTCAAGCATCACTTTCAAGGCACTCACAAAGCATTAAAATAGAGGAAATAACATCTCTTCTAGATCTGATCCTTTCAATGCCATTCTGCAGATTTCTCATAAGGCCAGGGCTCCACTTGAAAGCACACCTTCCAACTTACCCTTCTGTGGCCACAGTTTCACTTTCCACTCAGTTTTAAAAGCAGCCAGCGCTGAAAATAGCTCCAGAAGGTGAAGTCTGCATGACTGTGCAATGGCCATTTCAATC
>PVIY010021956.1:9691-41737 GCA_004026745.1 Myrmecophaga tridactyla
CTGGGTCTTACCCTCAGGGAAAACTGATGCAGGTGACTCTTTCCTCCTGACAGGAGGCCAGTTTGGTCTGGGAAAATCTGGCTGGCGTCTATAATAGCTAAGTAGACCCTTCAAAAGGAGCAGGGGGAAAAAAGCACCATACAGGCAGGGCAAGAAACAAGAAAACAAGAACTGAAAAATTCTGATCTGTTAAACAAAACCTAAGCTAGATGTCTAGAATAAGCTGAACTGAATTTCAAGGAACACATAGACAACAAAGTCATCCAGCAAGAAAAAAATCCTAGGTAAAAAAAAAAAAAGAAAAAACAATCTCCAGAATAAACTAATTAAGATAATTAAATCCCTAGATGCCAGTAAAAAATAATGATTCATACTAGGAAAATTGAAGATATGGCCCAGTCAAAGGAACAAACCAACAATTCAAGTGAGATACAGGAGTTGAAACAATTAATTTGGAATGTTTGAACAGACATGGAAAACCTTATCAAAAATCAAATCAATGAATTGAGGGAAGATATAAAGAAGGCAAGGAATGAACAAAAAGAAGAAACTGAAAGTCTGAAAAAACAAATCCAGAACTTATGGGAATGAAAGACACAGTACAAGAGATGAAAAAAACAATGGAAACCTACAATGTCAGATTTCAAGAGGCAGAAGATAGGATTAGTGAACTGGAGGATGGGACATCTGAAATCCAACAAGCAAAAGAAAATATAGGGAAAAGAATAGAAAATGTGAACAGGGACTCAGGGAATTGAATGACAACATGAAGCACACAAATATACAAGTTGTGGGTGTCCCAGAAGGAAAAGACAAGAGAAAAGGAGGTGTCATGGTCAGGCTCATGTGTCAACATGGCCAAATGGTGGTTGGGCAAGTGCTGGCTTGTCTGTTGTGATGAGGACATTTCATAGAATTAAATCATGATCATGTCAGCTGCATCCACAGCTGATTTCATTTGTATCAGCCAAAGGGGCGTGTCTTCTACAATGAGCAATGCTTAATCTAATCATTGAAAGCCTTATAAGGAGGATTCGGAAGAGACAGGTTCCTATTTCGGCTGCTGAGCCTCTCCTGTGGAGTTTGTCCAGACTCTCCATTGGAATCGTCGGCTTCACAACCTAGTCTGTGGATTTTGGACTCTGCGCTCCTGCAGTCATGTGAGATACTTTTATAAATTTTATATTTGCGAGTGTTCCCTGTTGATTCTGTTTCTCTAGAGAATCCTAACTAATACATCTTGGTTTCAGGAATGGTTCTTAAGAAACAGAATCTTAAAAATGGGTTTTTATGAATGGTTTTCTAATCTGATTGGACTCAAAGACACTAAGGACTCTGATTCCTGTAATCAGAATGGCACCCCCAATCCATGGAGTGAGTTGGCAAAAGAGATAGTCAAAATATCACCATTCGATTCTCCTAATGCTTCGCTTGTACAAAGCCAGGCTCTGGGGACAATGTTTTTGATACCTTTACAGAGTTTTGCAGAAATAAGAGATATAGAGAAGTTGGTTGGTTGTTGTTAGATACACTGGCTACATTAAGGGGTGAAAGGGATGGGCTTAAGGCTTCAAACGAGAAGCTGAAGTGCCGTCTGAAACATATAGATGTTTCTATGAGTATCCTGAAGGAAAATCTTATTTCCTGTAGCCGTAGACTTGAGATCTCTGAAAATCAGACTCAGAATATTATTGTTAGAGTAGCAGCTTTACAACGTAAACTGAAATCTCAATCTTACATGGTGTCTGCCATTAAAGTGAAGGCATTGATTGGAAAGGAGTGGTACCCTGAAAAATGGGATGGTGACATAGGATTGATAATGATGCCAGGGGTGAGGTTGAAACCCTAGATCATGATGAGTCTTCTCTAGATAACCCTGTAATAGTTTGCCCTGAGAACATAACCACCCACCTCCAGCCTGCCTTAAGGAGTTGGCCACCCAACCTCCTCCTGAAGGGATTAGCCCTAGAGTGATTAATCCTGTTTCACCAGATGAAACTGCAAACGAAGGCCCTGAAGCAAATGGCTTGGAAGATATTTTTAATTCTTTTCATGACCCACCCCCACCACCCCTCATTTCTTCCAGACCTATAACTAGACTAAAGTCCCAACAGGCCCCTAAATATGAGGTACAAAGTATCACACATGAGGAGGTACGTTATACTCCAAAAGAACTGTGTGAGTTTTCCAATTTATATAGACAGAAATCAGGGGAATATGTGTGGCAATGGATTTTAAGGGTGTGGGATAATGGTGGGAGGAATATAAGGCCAGGCCAGGCTGAATTTATTGATATGGGCCCACTAAGCAGAGACGCTGCATTCAATGTTATAGCTTGAGCGGTTAGAAAAGGTATTAACAGTTTGTTTTGGATGGTTGGTTGAAACATGGATCAAAAGGTGGCCAACATTACCTGAGGTTGAAATGCCAGAACTGCCCTGGTATAATGTAGATGAGGGGATCCAGAGGCTTAGAGAGATTGGAATGTTGGAGTGGATTTATCATGCAAAGCCTGCTCTTATACCCCAGGAGTGTCCGGAGGATACACCTTTTACCAGAACAGTGAGAAATAAATTTGTGAGACTATCACCATCATCCCTAAAGAGCTCTGTGGTTGCACTTCTCTGTAGGTCAGATATTACTGTGGGAACTGCTGTCACTGAGCTGGAATCCTTAAACACAATGGGGATGATGGGATCCCGAGTTGGCAGAAGCCAGGTGGCAGCACTTAATCGCCCAAGACAGGGTAGATGTGGCTATTACAATAGACAGCAAACTCAAAGCAGGTGTCAAAATTATATGACATGCAGAGATTTATGGCACTGGCTAGTAAATCATGGGGTACCTAGAAATACAATAGAAGGGCAGTCTACTAAATTCTTATTTGAGCTGCATAAACAAAAGAGTTCTAGGTCAAGTGAACAGAAATCTAACCTGAATTACAAAAACACAGAGTCACGGCCCCTTAATCAATTTCCAGACTTGAAACAGTTTACAGACCCAGAGCCCCTTTAATGAAGGGGAGGCCAGGTCCCTTTGGGGGAGAACCCTGTTACACTGCCACAAATTTATACTGTTAATCTTCCTCCAAGCCTTCCCCAAGGAAACCGATGGCCTTTTACCAGGGTAACTGTGCATTGGGGAAAAGGAAATGATCAGATATTTCAGGGGTTATTAGACACTGGTTCAGAAGTGACATTAATTCCAGGGGACCCAACATGTCACTCTAGACCACAAGTTAGAGTGGGGGCTTATGGACACCAGGTGATCAATGGAGTTTTAGCTCAGGTCCATCTTATAGTGGGTCCAGTGAGCCTCCGGACCCATTCTGTAGTTATTTCCCCAGTTCCAGAATGTATAATTGGTATAGACAAACTGAGCAACTGGCAGAATCCCCCCATTGGCTCTCTAACTCATACAGTGGGAGCTACTATGGTAGGAAAGGCCAAGTGGAAGACACTAGAACTGCCCCTACCAAGCAAAATAGGAAATCAGAAGCAATACTGGATTCCTGGAGGGATTGCAGAGATTACTGCCGCTATTTTTTTTTTTTTTTTTTTTTTTACATGGGCAGGCACTGGGAATCAAACCTGGAGCCTCTGGCATGGCAGGCGAGCATTCTTGCCTGCTGAGCCACCATGGCCCACCCAAAATGTTCTGTTTTTTTGTTTTTGTTTTTGTTTTTTTGCTTTTTGTTTTGCATGGGCAAGCACCAGGAATTGACCCCAGGTCTCCAGCATGGCAGGTGAGAACTCTGCCTGCTGAGCCACCGTGGCCCTACTGCCACTGTTAAGGACTTGAAGGATGCAGGGCTGGTGATTCCCACCACATCCCTGTTCAACTCTCCTATTTGGCCTGTGCAAAAAACGGATGGGTCTTGGAGGATGACAGTGGATTATTGTAAACTCAACCAGGTGGTAACTCCAATTGCAGCTGCTGTTCCAGATGTGGTATCATTGCTTGAGCAAATCAATACATCCCCTGGTACCTGGTATGCAGCTATTGATCTGGCAAATGCTTTTTATCTCAATAGCCATTAGTAAGAACCACCAGAAACAGTTTGCTTTCATCTGGCAAGGTCAGCAATATACTTTCACTGTTCTACCTCAGGGGTATATCAACTCTCCAGCCCTATGTCATAATCTTGTCCGCAGGGACCTTGATCATTTCTCCCTCCCACGAGACATCACACTGGTCCATTATATTGATGATATCATGTTGATTGGATCTAGTGAGCAAGAAATAGCAACTACTCTAGATTTACTGGTAAGGCATTTGCATGTCAGAGGATGGGAGATAAATCCAACAAAAATACAGGGGCCTTCCACCTCAGTGAAATTTCTAGGTATCCAGTGGTATGGGGCATGTCGAGATATCCCTTCTAAGGTGAAGGATAAGTTGCTGCATCTGGCCCCTCCCACAACCAAAAAAGAGGCACAACGCCTAGTTGGTCTTTTTGGATTTTGGCGACAACATATTCCTCATTTGGGTGTGCTACTCCAGCTCATTTATCGCGTGAACAAAAAAGCTGCTAATTTTGAGTAGGGACATGACCAAGGAGGCTCTGTGACAGGTCCAGTCTGCTGTACAAGCTGCTCTCCCACTTGGGCCATATGATCCAGCAGATCCAATGGTGCTGGAAGTGTCAGTGGCAAATAGAGATGCTGTCTGGAACCTTTGGCAGGCTCCTATAGGAGAATCCCAACACAGACCCTTACAATTTTGGAGCAAAGCCTTACCATCTGCTGCAGATAACTGCTTTCCTTTTGAGAAACAGCTTTTGGTCTGCTACAGGGCCTTAGTAGAGACTGAACACTTAACCATGGGCCACCAAGTTACCATGAGACCTGAGTTGCTTATCATGAGCTGGGTGTTGTCTGACTCACCAAGCCATAAAGTTGGGCGTGTGCAGCAACACTCTATTGTAAAATGGAAATGGTATATATGAGATAGAGCCAGAGCAGGTCCTGAAGGCACAAGTAAGTTACATGAAGAAGTGGCCCAAATGCCCATGGTTTCCACTCTTGCCACATTACTTTCTCTTTCCAAGATCAGAGCTATGGCCTCTTGGGGAGTTCCCTACAGTGAATTGACTGAGAAAGAGAAAACTCGGGCCTGGCTTACAGATGGTTCAGCACGACATGCAGGTTCCACCCAAAAGTGAACAGCTGCAGCATTACAACCCCTTTCTGGGGTGTCCTTGAAGGACAATGGTGAGGGGAAATCCTCCCAGTGGGCAGAACTTGGAGCAGTGCACCTGGTTGTTCATTTTGCTTGGAAGGAAAACTGGCCAGAGGTGCATTTGTATACTGACTCATGGGCTGTTGCTAATGGTTTGGCTGGATGGTCAGAGACTTGGAAAGACCGTAATTGGAAAACTGTTGACAAAGAGGTCCAGGGAAGAAGTATGTGGATAGACCTTTCTGAGTAGGCTAAAAACGTGAACATATTTGTGTCCCATGTGAATGCACACCAGAGGGTGACTTTAGCAGAGGAAGATTTTAATAATCAAGTGGATAAGATGAACCATTCTGTGGATACCAGTCAGCCTCTTTCCCCAGCAACTCCTGTCATTGCCCAATGGGCTCATGAACAAAGTGGTCATAGTGGTAGGGATGGAGGTTATGTATGGGCTCAGCAACATGGACTTCCACTTACCAAGGCTGACCTGGCTACAGCAACTGCTGAGTGCCCAATCTGCCCGCAGCAGAGATCCACACTCAGCCCCAATATGGCACCATTCCCCAAGGTGACCAGCCAGCTACATGGTGGCAGGTTGATTACATTGGGCCACTCCCTTCATGGAAGGGGCAGCGATTTGTTCTAACTGGAATAGACGCATATTCTGGATATGGGTTTGCTTTCTCTGCACGCAATGCTTCTGCCAAAACTACCATCCGTGGGTTTACAGAATGCCTTATCCATAGTCATGGTATTCCACATAGCATTGCTTCTGATCAAGGAACACACTTCACAGCAAATGAAGTATGGGAATGGGCACATGCTCATGGAATTCTCGGTCTTATCATGTTCCCCATCATCCCGAAGCAGCTGGATTGATAGAATGGTGGAATGACCTTTTGAAAACTCAATTACCGTGCCAAATAGGTGGCAATACCTTGAAAGGCTGGGGTAATGTTCTCCAGGAAGCTGTAATATGCTCTGAATCAGCATCTGCTGTATGGTGCTGTTTCTCCCATAGCCAGGATCCATGGGTTCAGGAACCAAGGGGTGGAAATGGGAGTGGTACTACTCTCTATTACCCCTAGTGACCCACTGGGAAGATTTTTGTTTCCTGTTCCTGTGACCCTGAGCTCTGCTGGTGTACAGGTTTTGGTTCCAAAATGGGAGTGCTTCCTCCAGGTGAAATAACAATGATTCCACTGAACTGGAAGTTAAGACTGCCACTTGGTCACTTTGGGCTACTTATGCCACTGGATCAACAAGCCAAGAAGGGGATTATATTATTGTCTGGAGTGACTGACCCTGACTATCAGGAAGAAGTAGGACTGCAACTATATAATGGAGGTAAAGAAGAGTTTTCTTGGAATATAGGAGATCCCCTAGGGCATATTTTAGTACTACCATGCCCTGTGATTAAAATCAATGGAAAACTGCAACAACCCAATTCAGGCAGGACTACCAATGGCTCTGAAACTTCAGGAATGAAGGTTTGGGTCACCCCACCAGGCAAAGAACCATGGCCAGCTGAAGTGCTTGCTGAGGGTAAAGGCAACATGGAATAGGTAGTGGAAGAAGATAGTGATAAATATGAACTTCAACCATGTGATCAGATACAGAAACGAGGACTGTAATGCTGTTTTGTTGATGTTATGTTATTTAAGTTGTAAGGTATCAAGTTTAAGAATGAATATTACCCAAGGATTTGTACCCTATTCTGGAGAGATTTAATATGTTTCCAGTTTATGCAGGACAGTTGAGTATTGTTAGGTGAAAGAAAAAAAAATGTTTTATTGTTTTTAATTTAGAAATTAGGTATGGTTTAAGGTGGTATGTATAGTTGCCAAGTTGACAAGGGGTGGACTGTCATGGTCAGGTTCAAGTGTCAACTTGGCCAAATGGTGGTTGGGGAAGTGCTGGCTTGTCTGTTGCGATGAGGACATTTCATAGAATTAAATCATGATCATGTCAGCTGCATCCACAGCTGATTCCATTTTTATTAGCCAAAGGGGCATGTCTTCTGCAATGAGTGATGCTTAATCTAATCACTGAAAGCCTTATAAGGAGGATTCAGAAGAGACAGGCTCTTCCTGTTTTGGCTGGTAGGCCTCTCCTGTGGAGTTCGTCCAGACCCTCCATTGGAATCATCGGCTTCACAGTCTACTCTGAGGATTTTGGACTCTGCGTTCCTGCGGTCACGTGAGACACTTTTATAAATTTTATATTTGCAAGTGTTCCCTGTTGATTCTGTTTCTCTACAGAACCCTAACTAATACAGGAGGAGAAAAACTAATGTAGGAAATTATCACTGAAAATTTCTCAACTCATGAAAGACTTAAAGTAACGTTCCAAGAAGTGCAGCGTACCCCAAACAGAATTGATCCAAATAGACATATTCCAACACACACTTACTAATCAGGATTAGATATCAAAGAGGAAAAGAGAATCTTGAAAGCAGCAAGAGAAAAGCAATCCATCACATACAAGGGAAGCCCAATAAGTCTATGTGTAGATTTCTCAGCAGAAACCATGGAGGCGAGAAGACAATGTGATGATATATTTAAGTTACTAAAAAAGAAAAACTGCCAACCAAGAATTCTATATCCAGCAAAGTTGTCCTTCAAAAATGAGGGGGATGGCACTGTGGGATCGACAATGCCATCCTGACCACAAGGGGGAAAAGAAGTGTAACACAATAGGGTATCAGTGGCTGAGAGAGCTCAAATAGAGTGGAGAGGTTATTCTGGAGGTTACTCTTATGCAAGCTTCAGCTAGATATTGCTAATTAGTGTGGTTTGCCAAACACCAACCAAAACCATTCCTGTTAACCCTAAAGAACACCTAGGTCTGTATCTGAGATCCTACAAAGGTTTCATGTGCTAAGATTATTTTCCAGACGCCTACAACCTCAAGATGGGTCCCTGGACCAGATAAGCCCTGAAACCCAGAGGGCCCAGCCTCTCCAGAACATCAGCTAGTTCCATCTCACTACCCCATATGAACGACAGCCCCTTCCAACATGAAGAAATTAGAAAGGGCAGAGCTCAAATATCCCCAAAGATTGGGAGAAAGATCAACGGAGAAGGAGTTATAACAGAGATGAAAGAATTTTAACAAATGAGTATGACTGCTGCATCATTATACTAGTATTTTAGTCTCCAGTGTCTCGGAGCAGCTAGAAGGAAAAACCTGAAATTGTGGAACTGTAACCCACACCAAACTCTGAAATCCATTCTGTAATACATGTTAAAATGTACTTTGGGGGAAAAAAAATGAGGGAGAAATTAAAACATTTTTAGGCAAAAAAATCACTGAGAAAATTTGTGACCAAGAGACCATCTCTGCAAGAAATGCTAAAGGGAGCACTAGAGACAGACAGGAAAAGACAGGAGAGAGAGGTGTGGAGAAGAGTGTAGAAATGAAGACTATGGGTAAAGTTAAAAAGAAGAAAAATTAGATATAACATATAAAATCCAAAAGGCAAAATGGTAGAAGAAAGTACTGCCTATACAGTAATAACACTAAATGTTAATGGATTAAACTCCCCAATCAGAAGACATAGACTGGCAGAACAGATTTAAAAACAGGACCCATCTATATGCTGAACGTGAGAATGATAGAGGGAGGAGGCTTGGGGGCACAAATGAAATCAGAAGATATATGATAAAGACTGAGATGGCATAATCTAGGCATGTCTAGAGTTATAATGATAGTGACTAAATGTACAAATTTAAAAATGTTTTTTTATTGTTTTATTTCTTTTTCTGATGTCTTTTTATTTCTTTTTCTGAATCAATGCAAATGTTCTAAGAAATGATGAATATGCAACTATGTGATAATATTAAGAATTACTGATTGTATATGTAGAATGGAATGATATCTTAATGTTCTTTTGTTAAGTTTTTTAATTAATAAAAAAGTTTATAAAAAAATAAAAAAATGTTTTTGCATGAGGAAGAACAAAGGAATGTCAATACTGCAGGGTGTTGAAAATAGATGGTAATTCATATTTCTAAACTTTAACTTATGTGTGAGACTAAAGCAAAAAATGCTTATTTGGTGCAAAATTTATATTTTGACTACTGCATTTCCTCATATAATTTATGTGGACAGCTTAATTGAATACAATAGTACATGGAACCTTGAGTCGGGCATAAGATTTTGTAGGTTTGTCCACAGTGATGCCCCAATGAATCCCAGAGTGTTTTGAACAGTGAATAAAAAAGTATTCACAAAGTCCCCTTGGGGGAATGGTGAGAAAGGGGGAAAACTCAATTTCCCCAAGTGTAGAATTCTTGATATTCTCATAAGCAGTGGGGACAACCAAAACAATAGGCTGAGCCCCCAATCTTGGGGTTTGTCCATATGAAACTTAACCCCACAAAGAATAGGCTAAGCCTACTTAAAATTAGGCCTAAGAGTCACCCCAAAGAGAACCTCCTTTTTTGCTCAGATGTGGCCTTTCTCTCTCAGCCAATACAACAAGCAAAGTCACTGCCTTCCCCGTCTCTACATGGGACATGACTTCCAGGGGTGTGGACCTTCCTGGCAATATGGGACAGAAATCCTAGAATGCGCTGGGACTCAGCATCAAGGGATTGAGAAAACCTTCTCAACCAAAAGGAGGAAGAGTGAAATGAGACAAAATAAAGTGTCAGTGGCTGAGAGATTCCAAATACAGTCATATTTTTATAAATATAAACTGAATGCCAAATGCTAGTGAGGATGTAGAACAAATGGAACCCTCATACATTGCTAGTAGGAAGGCAAAATGGTACAGTTGCTTTGGAAACTGCTTTATAAGAGTTTAGCAGTCTCTTATAAATTTAAACATATACTTTCTATATGACCCAACAATCCTACTCTTACATATTTTTATCTGAGACATAAAAACTTGTCTTCATACAAAAACATGTATGTTAGGGTTTACTGTGACTTTATTAATAATCTCCAAAGACTGGAAACAAACCTAAAAGTCCTTCAACTGGTGAATGAATAATGAAATTGTGGTACATCCATATAATGTAGTACTACTGAGAAATAAAAGGAGGAACTACTGATACATGCAGCAACATAAATGAATCTCCAATGCATTATGCTAAGTGAAAGAAACCAGACTCAAAAGGCCACATATTCATCGTGCACAATTTCCTTTATTGGATATTTTTACTATTTACATAAGAATTCGTATTTAACATGTAAGATTTAAAGAATTATTATTCTTTAAAGCAAACACCATAAAACTAATTCTCTGTTGAAGAAATAGTTCATTACTAAAACCATTGAAGAACACTAAGTGCTTGTGGCCCCCATGAATTTCCTCCCCTCTCCCTCTACTATGCTGGATTATGTACTTACCATTTTCTTTATAGTATTACCACTCTTATGCATACCTTAAACAATTTTTTATTTTGCTGATTTTTTTTAACTTTATCTAAATTGAATGATACTGTGTATGTTCTTCTGGGACTTGTTTCACTCAACACTGTTTTGAGATTCATCCATGTTGACTTGTGTACCTGTAGTGCAGTCACTTCTGCTGCTGTGTATATTCCTCAATTTACTCATCAATTCTATTGCTGAATTGATGGTGGACATTTGGATTTTTTTCAATTGTTTTTACTATTATAAACAGTTCTGCTCTGGACATTCATGAGTATCCCTCCTGGTGCACAAGTGGAATGATATTCAACTTTCTAGGTAAGAACAAATAGTGTATGTAAGTTCCTTTTCCTCTAAAAATTTATCAACAGCTGATATTCTTAGACTTCTAAATTTTTGCCATTTTTAAGGATGTGAAATGTTATTGTGGTTTTGATTTGCATTTCCTTGATTACTACATGCCACAAAGACAGCAGAGGATCATTAAGCATATCAGAATGCAGACAGATATAGCCCTGCCTAGTGACCAAATTACACCAGAGGACACACAGAAATTGGAACAACTAATTAAAGATGTTCATACAACTCTACTTAATAAAATAAGTGGGATAGCAAATGACATAATGGAGATCAAGAAGACAGTAAAAGAGAAGTTTGAAAGAATAAATAGAAAAATAGTGGATATCACAGAAATTAACGGCTCTGTTGACCAAATAAAAAACATACCAGAGGGCAGGCCATGGTGGCTCCATGGCAGAGTTCTTGCTTGCCATGCCAGAGACCCGGGTTCGATTCCCAGTGCCTGCCCATGAAAAAAAACAGTATTGGCAAAATCCCTTGAGGGATGGGAGAAAAAATATGGAAATATTAAACTTAAAATAAAAAACATACTAGAGGCACACAACACCAGATTTGAAGAGACAGAAGAAAGGATAAGTGATATAGAGGACAAAATAACTGACTTCAAAGACTCAAAACACCAAATGGCCAAAAAGATGGAAAAAAGAATTGCACAAATATAAGACTCATTGGTGTCCCATATGGCAAAGAGAGGAGCAAAGGGCAAGGGACAGTAGTTGAGGATATAATGGGGGAAAACTTCCCAACCCTCATTAAGGACATAAATATGCAAGTCAAAGAAGCCCAATGAACTCCAAACAGAATAAATCCAAACAGGCCTTCCCCAAGGTACATACTAATCAGTCTATCAAATGTTAAAGAGAAGTAGAAAATCCTGAAAGCAGCAAGAGAAAAACAATCTACTACATACAAGGGCAATCAAATAAGACTGAGTTCAGACTACTGAACTAGCACCCTGGAGGCGAGAAGGTAGTGGTATGATATATTCAAGATCCTGAAAGAGAAAGAATTCCAGCCAAGAAATCTGTACCCAGCCTAATTGTCCTTCAAAACTGAGGGAGAGATTAAAGTTTTCTCTGACAAAGAAATCCTGAAAGAATTGGTCAACAAGAGACTGGCCCTACAAGAAATACTAAAAGGAGTTCTGCTGGCTGAAAAACAAAAAGACGGAGAGGGAGGTCTGGAGGAGCCACAGAATTCACGAGTACCACTAAGGGTAATTTAAAAAAGATAAAGAGAAAGAAGGAAAAGAATATATAGATCTGACAAATAAAATAAAAAAGATAGGATGGTGGAATCAAGAAACACCTTCTCAGTATTAACTTTGAATGTTAATGGACTAAACTTACCAATTAAAAGATACAGATTGGCAGAATGGAATAAGAAACATAATCCAACTACATGCTGCTTACAAGAGACTCATCTTAGACACAAGGATACAAATAGATTGAAAGTGAAAGGATGGAAAAAGATTTTCCATGCAAGTTGTAACCAAAAGAAAGCAGGAGTGGCTATACTAATATTGGACAAAATAGACATTAAAGGTAAAGACATCATAAGAGACAAAGAAGAACACATATACTAATTAAAGGGTCAATTCACAAAGAAGATATAACAATCATAAATATTTATGCTCCCAATCAAGGAACTCCAAAGTACATGAGACAGACATTGGCAAAAATGAAGGGCATGACAGATATTTCAACAGTAATAGTAGGAGACTACAATACACCACTCTCCTCTACAGATAGAACAACTAGATGAAAGATCAACAAGGAAATAGAAAAGGTAAATAAATTGATAAATTAATTAGACCTAACAGACATATATAGGTAATTGCACCCCAAAGCACAAGAATATACATTTCTCTCTAGTGCTCATAGAACATTCTCCAGGATAGATCATATGCTGGGATACAAAACGTGTCTTTATAAATTTAAAAACACTGAAATTATTCAAAGCACTTTCCCTGATCACAATGGGATGAAGCCAGATCTCAATAATCACCAAAGAAGGAGAACATTCAGAAATAAATGGAGATTAAATACACTCTTAGGGCGGCTGCCGTGGCTCAGCAGGCAGAGCTCCGACCTGCCGTGCTGGAGGTCTGGAGTTCGATCCCTGGTGCCTCCTGCCCATATGCAAATTAAAAAAAAATAACACACTCTTAAACAACCAGTGGGTCAAAGAAGATATTGCTAGAGAAATCAGTAGTTATCTGAAGAAGAATGAAAATGAAAATACAACTTATTAGAACTTATGGGATATGGCAAAGGCTGTGCTGAAAGGGAAATTTATTGCCCTAAATGCCTATATTAAAAAACAAGAAAGAGCAAAAATCAAGGACTTAACAGCACACCTGGAGGAACTTGAGAAAGAACAGCAAACTAACACCAAAGCAAATAAAAGAAGAGAAATAACAAAGATTAAAGCAGAGATAAATGAATGGGAGAAAAAAGAATAAATAAAACAAACAAAAAAATGGTTCTTTGAGAAAATCAATAAAATTGATAGGCCACTAGCAAGACTGACAAAGAAAAAAAGAGAGAAGATGCAAATAAACAAAATCAGAAATGAGAAGGGGTGTGTTAGCACAGACCCTGAAGGAATAAAAGAAATCATAAGAGGACAGTATGAACAAGTATACGCCAACAAACTAGACAACTTAGATGAAATGGACAAATTCCTGGAGACACACAAACAAGCTAAACTGACTCAGGAAGAAATAGAAGATCTCAACAAACCAACACAAGTAAAGAGATTCAATCAGTCATCAAAAATCTTCCTACATAGAAAAGCCCAGGGCCAGATGGCTTCACAGTGGAATTTTATGGAACATTCCAAAAAGAACTAACACCAAGCCAGCTCAAACTTTTCCAAAACATTGAAGAAAAAGGAACTCTACTTAACTCATTTTATGAAGCTAATATAATTTTAATACCAAAACTGGGTAAAGATGCTATAAGAAAGTAAAACTACAGACCAATCTCCCTAATGAACATAGATGCAAAAATTCTCAGTAAAATATTAGCAAATCAAATCCAACAACACATTAAAATAATTATACCACATGATCAAGTGGGGTTTATAGCAGAAATGCAAGGATGGTTCAGCACAAGAAACTCAATCAGTGTAATACAGAACATTAACAAATTGAAAGGGAAAAATCACATGATCATCTCAATTGATGCTGAAAAAGCATTCGACAAAATTCAGCATATTTTTCTGATTAAAAACACTCCAAAAGATAGGAATCAAAGGTAACTACCTCAATATGATAAAGGGAACATATGAAAAACTGATGGCCAGCATCATACTCAATGGAGAGAGACAGAAAGCTTTCCCTCTAAGATCAGGAATGAGATGAGTATACCCACTGTTGCCACTATTATTCAACATTGTGCTTGAAGTTCTAGCTAGAGCAATCAGGCAGGACCAAGAAATAAAAGGCATCCAAATTGGAAAAGAAGAAGTAAAACTCTCATTACTTGCAGATGATATGATACTATACTTGGAAGATCCTGAGAAATCTACAGCAAAGTTACTTGAGCTGATAAACAAATTCAGCAAGCTGGTGGGATATAAAATTAATGTGCAAAAATAAATAACATTTCTATATACAAGCAATGACCTAACTGAGGAGCCACTTAAGGAAAAAATTCCATTCAAAATAGCAACTAAAAGAATCAAGTACTTAAGAATGAACTTAACTAGGGGCATGAAGGACTAGTTCACAGAAAATTACATAACATTGCTAAAAGAAATCAAAGGAAATTGGAATAGGTGGAAATACAATCCCTGCTCATGGATAGGAAGACTAAATATAGTTAAGATGTCAATTCTCCCCAGATTGATCTACAGATTCAAAACAGTACCAATCATAATTCCAACAACCTACTTTGAAGATTTGGAAAAGGTAATTACCAAATTCATCTGGAAGGGAAAGAGACCCCAAATAGCTAAAAGCATCCTGAAACAGAAGAATGAAGTAGGAAGATTAACACTCCCTGACTTTAAAATCTATTAGAAAGCCACCGTAGTCAAAACAGCATGGTACTGGCACAAAGACAGAAGCACTGACCAATGGAATTGAATCGAGAGGGCAGAAATAGACCACCAAATGTATGGTCAACTGATTTTTGACAAGGCCCCCAAATCCTCTGAACTGGGACAAAATAGTCTTTTCAATAATTGGGCAAGGAAGAACTGGATATCAACAGCCAAGAGAATGAAAGAGGACCCCTATCTTACACCCTACCCAAAAATTAGCTCAAAGTGGATCAAACACCTAAATACAAGAACTAGCACCATAAAGCCTCCAGAAGAAAATGTAGGGAAACATCTTCAAGACCTAGTAATAGGAGGTAGCTTCCTAAACTTTACACCCAAAGCACCAGCAACAAAAGAAAAAATAGATAAATGGGAACTCCTCAAAATCAAATGCTGAGATTGGGCCAAGATGGCAGCTTAGTAAGGGGGAACAAATGTTAAAATAAATTTAATAGATTGAAATGCTAGTGATCAATGAAGGGGAGGAGTAAGAAGTGTGGTATGTATGCATTTTTTTTCTGTTTTCTTTTTATTTCTTTTTCTGAATTGATGCAAATGTTCTAAGAAATGATCATGATGAATATACAACTATGTGATGATATTGTGAGTTACTGATTATATATGTAGAAAGGAAAGATCAAAATAGGAATGTTTGCATTTGTTTGGTGTTTTTAGGTATTTAAAAAAAAATTTTTAAGTTAAAAAAAAGTTCAGAGATAAACTCACATATACACAAAAAGACCCTTTGGTGGCAGGCTTCCCATCTGCAGGCTAAGTGCCCAGTTACCCATGACCGATGTTGGGGGGCGGGGGTGCAGACAGAGCAGCCTGCTTAACTAAGCTTGATAGGTCAGATCCCTGACAATTGGGGACCAGCCTTTAAAAGTGAGAGCTAACACAGACACACTGGAACTTTCCAAAAGCTTCCCGTACTGAAAACCTCCACTCTGGAAATAATCTCCTTGCTCTGACTCTCAGAAGAACTGTTTGGCTGTTGAAGAATGGAACGGAACCTCACACCTAGTTCTCCAGTCGCCAAACTCCTGATGACTAAAAGAATGCAGGACAATAGTTGGCTTTTATCACTTTGTTGAGTCATTCACACCAGTTATTAATCATAGGCCTTTTCTTTAAAATATGCCCTCCTGTGCTTTGCTTTGTGTGTTATTTGTGTATATGCTTATCCACCACACCAGTCCCACATCTAAGAGTTGTGGGCTCCTTACTAGCAGTGAGACTGTCCCCTGTGCTCCATTCCTTAGAGGCATAAAAATAGCTAAATGAGGTAATAGAGTTATTTCTATTTTGTTACACTAGGCTCTCATTTTGCTCCATCTGGGCAAACAGCTCCCTTTCATCCTGGTCTTATCACCTTTTCCCACTTTTCCATAGGCTATTCCTTCCAGCCAGTGGTAGATTTTTCATGAAATTTAAGCTTCAGTTCTCTTCCAAGGTGTTGAACCTGATTTTACATTGATAATCTTGTGTCCTTTTTATTAGAGAAACCTCCAAATTGCCTAAGATCAGAGCCCACTAAACATAAGGTTGCCTTCTCTCCCAATAAAACTACCCTCGAGAGTTTTTCCTACCAAACCTTTTTACCTACTTCCAAACGCTCATCCCACTGGTCATTAATCATGCAGCTCCCTGTAGCTCTAATTACTTTTGTTTTGCTTCTGTGGGATACTTTGTAGTACATTTTGAGCACAAGCATATCAGGAACTAAAGAAGATAAACAGTAACAGCTAATTTTTAACCCTCCCAAGAATCCTGAGAAAATGAAGGCCCAGAGAAGCTAAATGATATGCTAAAGATCACCCAGCTGGAATTCATACCTTTGCAATATGATTCCAGAGCTTGTGCTCTAAACTGTTATGCTTTACCTGTGTCTCATATGATGATATCTCATGTTGAAGAAGATTTGGAAAACAAATACTCATATATTGTGGTGAATTGTAAACTGGTATGTCCTTTTCAGAGAGCAAGCTCTATAAAAATAAAAATTGCATTCTTTGACTCATAATTCCATTTCTAGAAATTTCCTCTAATATCCATCAATGCGGGTAAATATTTGGTTAAATTATGCTTATCATACAGTTACTTTAATAGAGGAAAAGTTAGAAACAAACACAATAAATTTGATTAAATTGTGGTGATGTCATATAATGGAAGATCTAGCCATTAAAAATGTATAGCAAAAGAATTTATGAAGAAACTTTAATGAATTGAAAAAAGCAGGTTAGAGAGCTATATACATACATACATATATATATGATATTAATTCACTAAAAAAAAAAACTAATCAAAAACTACCCCAAAACTACCCCTTGAGGAATTATGGATAGTTGTAATTTTATTCTTTGTCCAGAATTTCTATCTGAAAACCAACATGGCTATGGCTTTTGTAATTAAACGGGGTTTAGTATTTAATTTTAAAGCCTTTGAGTCATTTTCACCCTAGAGAGTAGATTCTCTCACCCTTCTGTGGAACTCAAGGGTCTGAGAAGAGGTTAAGCCCAGGCACTTAAGACACTGCTCAGGTCAACCACTAAGGCCAGCCTTGCCCAGAAACCAGAAATGGTGACCACCTGAGCAGTAAATTTCAGTAAAACTGAAATTTTAGTTTTAGAAATACAGGACTTGAATAGTCCCCTTGTAAAAATACTGTCAATGGCTCATCATCTATCAGGATTTGGGGAAGTAGCAGAGAGAGAATTGAACTGTGTGGAAGGAAGGGATTAATTACGTGTGGAGGAAATGAAAGCGGAATAGAAAAGTTCCCCAAAACAGACTCTTCCTACTTTATTATTTGCCCTATCAGCCTGGAGCATGACGGAGCTGGGTGCTCATGTGTTTCCTGCTTTGCCTTTTTCTCAACAGGACTAATGTGTAGGGGAAATACAGCTCCAGGCTTTACCTAGAGGTTTATTTCTCAAAAGATGACCAAGAAATCCAGTAAACCAGACAATCAATAAATATGATGCAATTTCCCAAAGTTCAGTTTATAAAGGAGGAAATTTAATAACTAGTAAAGATAATTCTGATTGAATCCACAGATTCTGTGAGTAGATTCATGTGATTCTAAAGAATTGGTTGCCTGGTGACCAATATAAACAGCTTTGGAACATAAGAAACCAAGGAAGGTTTAAGAACAAGAACGTTACTTCCTTTTGAGGACTGTGTTGTAGGAGGCCATTTTGAAGGTAATTTTGGAACACCAGTGCTGTACCAGTATCTGAAAAGAGTTTAGCTGAATGGTATCAGATGAATAGTGAAAAATAGCCTGAGGTCATTAAAATTAGATGCTGGATTAGGCATCAAAAGGATTAGTACTGCTTCAGGTTCTGATCAGTACTGTCTCTAAATCCATCTCTCTGGGCTCTAGTTTTATGATCTGTAAGGCAAAGAAGTTGGAACTAATTGTCTTTATGGTAGAGTTTCCAAAGCAATCTCAGGAGACAGCAACATATCTCTATGGGTACATGAAAAGTGCGACAGTTTGAATCTAAATGTATCCCAGAAAAGCCATGTTTTAATCCTGATCCTATCTTGTGGGGGTAGACGTCTCTTTTAAACCTGATTCAGTATTATAGGGTTGAAACTTTGGATTAGATTCTCTGCATGGAGATGTGCCACACCCAATAGTGGCTGTGACATTTTGATTCCATGGAGATGTGACCCCCACCCATTCCAGGTTGGTCTTACTGGAGTCCTTTAACAGAGGAAACATTTTGGAGGGAGCTCAGAGCCAACAGAGACAGCCAATGAAGTTGCTTGGGGAAGGAGACAGAAATAGCCTGGGTACTAAGTGAGGATCATGAAATAGCCAAAACCTGAACAGAAGAAATCACCAGCCCTGGCAGATGCTAAGTTAAGAAATGAAACCCAGAGCAGCTAAGTGAATGCCCACAGATGCTTAGAGAGGAAACCACTGGTATCAGAAGCTGGAAGAAATACAGCCCAGGAGCACAGGACCACCAGATGCCAGCCAAGTGCTATCCTAGCTGACAGAGGTGTTCCGGATGGAATCAGCCTTTCATGAGTGAAGGTGACCTCTTGCTGGTGCCTTAATGTAGACATTTTCACAGCCTTAGAACTGTAAACTTGCAACTTATTAAGTTCCCTTTTTAAAAGCTGTTACATTTCTGGTACATTACACGCTGGCAGCTTAACAAACTAATACAGCGAGTAATGGAAATTAGGAAGTAGTTGGGAAAGAAACAAGGGAGCCTTCTGAGAAGAAAGGAGAGCTGCTGGGGGAATGTGAAACAATCCAGGTTAAGAGGCTGTGTTCCCTCATCCTATTCTCCCCACTAACCAACCTTCCTCCATACACCCCATTCATATGCCCTTTATATGCCTCACTGACACCCTTTGGAGCTGTGGTTTTTCTAAGTTTAATGTATATAAACCCCCTGAGAGCCTATTAAAAATGCAGATTTCTAGGCTTCACTTGCTGCCTAGTGAAGCAACATTCTAGGGTAGAACACTGGAATCTGCATTTTAACAACCTCAGATGATCTTGATGGAGGAGGTGCTTTAACCCTAGCAAACTGCCCAGGAGCTGACTGCTCCCTCTTGGGCCCCACATCAGAGTTTCACAACCAGAATATGTGGATGGGGGTATGTGATATTTAGGGTCATGTGTCAACTTGGCCCAGGGTATGGTGCCCAGTTGTCTGGTGAGGCAGGCATTAGCCTAACCATTACTGTGAGGATATCTTGTGGACTTAAATCATCAGTCAGTTAATTGCATCTATTGCTGATTATATCTACAGTCAACTAAGGGGAGTGGCTTCTGCAATGAGAGAATCCAATCAGTTGGATGTAATTCAATCAGTTAAAGACTTGTAAGGGAGAGGTGACAATTTCAGCAGTTAGAAGAGAGAACTTTGGTCTCCACTTCAGCCAGCCAGTTTCTCCTGGGAATTCATTGACATTTATCACTGTTGCCAGCTTATGGCCTGCCCTATAGAATTTGGGCTCATGCTTACCAAAGTTGTGTGAGTTACTTATATAAAATCTTATATTTGCAGATATCTCCTGTCAATTCTGTTTCCCTAGAGAATCCTGACTAATGCAGCTTTGGTATCAGGAGTGGTTCCTGAGAAAGAATATCTTAAAGATGGATTTTCAATTGTTTTCTACTCTGATTAGATTTAAAGGCACTAATGACTCTGTTTCCAATAATCAAGATGGCACTGACAGTCCATGGAATGAGTTGGCAATAGAGATAGATATACAAAATATCACTATTTGATGGAGTAATACAGAGAAGGAAGGGTTTAACAAACAAATATGATTGCTGAGTCATTAAACTGATGTTTCTTTTAGTCTCCAGTATCAGCTAGAAGTAAAAACCAAACTCCAAAATCTCTTCTACAACCAATTGTGCTGTACCTTGAATTTAGTGCATTTTTGTATATTTTCTTTTGTATATTTTTCACAAAAAAAGTTGATTGTGATGATAAATATTCCTTCTGGCCTCCTATGTTCTGGAGCAGCTAGAAGGAAAAATCTGAGATGATTAGCTCATGACAAACTCTGGGATCTGTCCTGTACTACTTGTTGAAGAGGGCTTTGAAAACTATTGCTTTTTTCTTTCTTTACTTTGAATATATGTTATATTATAAAATAGTTTAAATATATATATATTTATATATATATTTATATATGTTAATATATATGTTAACATTTGATTCTCCTTGCCATATTCTTATGCAAAGCAAGGCTCTGGGTAAGTGTTTTTGACACCTTAACAGAGTTTTCTGGAACTAAGGGTATAATGATGTTGGCTGGTTGTTCTTAGATATGCTGGATACAGTTATGAAAGAAAGGGATGAACTAAAGGCTTCAAATACACAACCTCAATGCCATATGAAAGATGTAAAAGTTCTGTGTGTGCCCTGAAAGAAAATCACATTTCCTGTGGTTACAGACTTGAGATCTCTGAAATCAGACCCAGAGACTCATTGTATGTGTAGCAGATTTACAACATAAACGAAATCTTCAACCTTGCAGGGTGCCTGCTATTAAATTACGGGCTTTGATTATAAAAGAATGGGATCCTGAAATTTGGGATGGTACATATGAGTTAATATTGAAGGCAATGGGAACATGGAAACAGTGGATTCTGCTGAGTCTTTGCTGGATAGACCTGTAATGATCTGTCCTGAGGAAACAGTTGCCCCACATCCAGCTTGCTGTGAGGAAACAGCCACCCAATTTCCAGCCTGCCTTGATGAGACAACTACCAAACCTCCAGCCTGCCTTGAGGAAACAGTTCCCAATATCCAGTCTGCTGAAAGGAATCTGCCATCCAACATCCACCTAAAAAGATTAGCTCTTCAGTACCTGCATAAACCTGTAACAACCTCCCCTGAGAAAACAACCCTCACTATTCTGTCTGGAGAGATTAATCCTGTTTCACCAGATGAAACTGCAACAGAATGCCCTGAGGTAATTGGCTTGCAAGACAGGTCTAATTCTTTTCATGGCCCACCCCCCACCACCCCTCTTTTTCTGATGACCTATAACAACAGGCCTTGAAAAGTGAGGTTAAAGTATGACCCACGAGGAGGTGTGCTGTGCTTCAAGAAAACAGCATGACTTTTCCAATTTATATAGACAGAAATCAGGGAAATATGTGTGGGAATGAATATTAAAGGGGGTGGGATAAAGTTTGATCATGCTGAATTTATTGATATGGCCCACTAAGCAGAGATTCTGCATTCAATTTTGTAATTCGAGGAAAAGGGTGCTAATATTTTGTTTGGGGCTGAAACATAGATCAAAAGGTAGCCAACATTACCTAAGGTTGCAATTCCAGAAGTGCCCTGGTGTAATGAAGATGAGAGGATCCACAGTCTTACAGAGATTGAAATGTTAGAGTGAATTAATCGTGGAAAACCTGCTCAACTACCCAGGAATGTCCAGAGGACACATCTGTTTGCCAGGACTTTGAGGAATAAATTTGAGACAAACTCCATTGTCCTTGAAGAGCTCTGTAGTCATCGTTCTCTGTAGGCCAGATATTACTGTGGGAACTGCTGTTACTGAACTGGAATCCTTAAGCACAATGGGGATGGACAGATACCGAATTGGCAGAAGCCATGTGGCAGCAGTTAATCACTACATACAGGGTGGATGTAGCTATCATAATGGACAGCAGACAAAATAATCTGTCTTGTAGAGATCTGTGGCATTGGCTAGTAGATCATGG
The DNA here is from genome assembly GCA_004026745.1 of Myrmecophaga tridactyla. Lineage (NCBI taxonomy): Eukaryota > Metazoa > Chordata > Mammalia > Pilosa > Myrmecophagidae > Myrmecophaga > Myrmecophaga tridactyla. The sequence continues at coordinate 31,887 of PVIY010021956.1, forward strand.
GGTACCTAGAAGTAAAATAGATGGGCAGTCTACTCAATTCTCATTTGACCGATAAAAGCAGAAGAGTTCTAGGTCAAATGAACAGATGTGTAACTTAAATTACAAAATAGAGAGTTGCAACACCTAGGGCAATATATAAGATTCCACAGGGTTCCAGGTACTAGAGTGACTTGCCAGAAACCTACAACCTCCAGATGGGTCCCTGGTCCAGATAAGTCCTGAAACCTAGCCCAGCTTCTCCAGAACATCAGATACTTCCATCTCCCTACCCCATATTAGTGACAGACCCTTCCAATATCAAAAATTTAGAATTGCCACAGCCCAAACAACCCCAAAGAGAGGTATGGAAAGATCAAAGGTGATGGTGGAACTATACAGATAGGACTTCTATGAATATGAATGCTGAATCATTACATTGATTTCTCTTTTAGTCTCCAGTATTTTAAAGCAGCTAGAAGTAAAAACCTAAAACTGTGCAATTGTAACCCATGTCAAAGTCTGAAATATGTTCTACAACCAATTGTAGTACTGTGCTTTGAAATTTATAGCTTTTTTGTATATATGTTATTGTTCACAAAAAGAGGGGGAAAAAAGTCTATTGTGATGATAAAAAAAGTATGTAAGCCCTCTAGCTTCCTATATTCTAGAGCACCTAGAAGGAAAAATATGAGAGGATTGTATGGTAGCCCATGACAAACTCTGGGATCTGTCCTGTAACCACTTTTTGAAGAGTGCTTTGAAAACTATTGCGTTTTCATTTCTTTGCTTTGTATATATGTTATACTATACAATAAAAAAGTTAAAAATAAATTTTTTTAAATAGAGAGTTGCAGGACCCAGACTTGAGACAGTTTACAGACCAAAGCCCCTTGAATGAGGGGTAGGCCAAGTGCCTTGGGGAAGGACCTTATTATACAGCCCAAAATTTATACTGTTAACCTTCCTGTGAACCTTCCCCAGGGAGTCCTTGGCCTCTTACCAGGGTGACTGTGCATTGGGGAAAAGGAAATGATCAGCTATATGGGGGATTATTAGACACTGGCTCAGCAGTCACACTAATTACAGGAGACCCAAAACGTTACTCTGGTCCACCAGGCAGAGTAGAGAATTATGAAGGCCAGGTAATCAATGGAGGTTTACCTCAGGTCCATCTCACAGTGGGTCCAGTGGTCCCCAGACACATTCTATGGTTATTTCCCCAGTTCCAGAATGCATAATTGGAAAAGAAATACTCAGCAGCTACAGAATCCCTACACTGATTTCCTGACTCATAGAGTGATGGCTATTATGGTAGGCAAAGACAAGTGGAAGCCAGTAGAACTGCCTTGTGCTGGTTTGAGAGGATGTATGTGCCCTAGAAAAGACATGTTTAATCCTAATCTCATTTTATAAATCCAGCCATTTCTTCTAATCCCTATTCAGTACTGTATGTTTGAATCTGTAATTAGGTCATCTCCCTGGAGATGTAATTCAATCAAGAGTGGTTGTTAAATTGGATTAGGTAGAGCTGTGTCTCCACCCATTTGGGTGGGTCTTGATTAGTTTACTGGAATCCTTTAAAAGAGGAAACATTTTGGAGGAAGCTGGAGATTCAGAGAGAGCAGAGAATGCCACAGCACCACGAAGCAGAGAGTCCACCAGCCAGCGTGTTTTGGAGATGAAGAAGGAAAATGCCACCCAGGGAGCTGGAGAGGAAGCTAGCAGATGACGCTGTGCTCTCCATGTGCCCTTCCAGCTGAGAGAGAAATCCTGAACTTCACTGGCCTTCTTGAATCAAGGTATCTTTCCCCGCATGCCTTAGATTGGACATTTCTATAGACTTGTTTTAACTGGGATATTTTCTTGGGCTTAGAACTATAAACTAGCAACTTATTAAATTCCCCATTTTAAAAGCCGCTCTGTTTCTGGTATATTGCATTCTGGCAGCTAGCAAACCAGAACATGCCCCTACCTAGAAAAAGAGTACATCAGAAGCAATACCAGATCCTTGGAGGAACTGCAGAGATTAGTGCCACTCTTAAGGACTTGAAAGATGCAGAAGTGGTGATACCCACCACATCCCCATTCAATTCTCCTATTTAGCCTGTGCAGAAAGTTGATGAGTCTTGCAGGATAACAGTGGACTATCATGAATTTAACCAGGTGGTGATTCTAATTGCAGCTGCTATTCTAGATGAAGTATCATTGCTTGAGCAAATTAGCATATCCTGGTACCTGGTATGCACCTATTGATCTGGCAAATGCTTTTTTCTCAATGGTTGTTAATAAGGCCCACCAGAAACAGTTTGCTTTCAGTTGGCAAAGCCAGCAGTATACCTTCATCGTCCTACCCCAGGGGTATGTCAGATCTCCAGCACTAGGTCATAATCTTGTCCACAGGGAAATTGATCCCTTCCACATGACATCACACTGGTTCTATTCTATGGATGATTGGACCTAATGAGCAAGAAATAGCAACTACTCTAGACTTACTGGCAAGGCATTTGCATATCAGAGGATGGGAGATAAATCCAACAAAAATACAGGGGCCTTGCACCTCAGTGAAATTTCTAGGTGTCCAGTGGTGTGGGGTATGTCAAGATACCCTTCGAAGGTAAAGGATAAATTGTCACATCTGGCCCCTCCTATAACCAAAAAAGAGCCACAACACCTAGTTGGCCTCTTTGGATTTTACAGACAACATATTCCACATTTGATTCTGTGCTGCTCAGGCCCATTTACTGAGTGACCACAAAAGCTGCTAGTTTTAAGTGGGGACTAGAACAAAAAGAAGTTCTGTGATGGTTCCAGGCTGCTGTGTAAGCTGCTCTGTCACTTGCGTCATATGATCCAGTAGATCCAATGTCCTGGAAGTGTCAGTGGCAAATAGAGATGCTGTCTAGAGTCTCCAGCAGGCCTGTAGAGGAGAATCACAACACAGGCCCTTAGGAATTGGGATTAAAGCCTTGCCATCTGTCCTAGTTTGCTAGCTGCTAAAATGTAATATACCAGAAATGCAATGGCTTTTAAAATGGGAATTTAATAAGTTGCTAGTTTACAGTTCTAAGCCTGTGTAAATGTCCAAATTAAAGCAAGTCTATAAAAATGTCCAAATTAAGGCATCAACAAGAGGTTACCTTCACTCAAGAAAGACTGATGAAGTTCAGGGTTTCTCTCTCAACTGGAAAGGCACATGGTGAACATGGTGACATCTGCTAGCTTTCTCTCCAGGTTTCTTTTTTTTCATGAAGCTCCCCAGGGGCATTTTCCTTCTTAATCTCAAAAGGTCTCTGGTTGCATGGGCTCTTGAGGTTCTCATGGCTCTCTCGTGGCTCTATCATTATTCTCAAGCTTTCTCCAAAATGCTTCCTCTTTTAAAGTATTCTAGTTAACTTATCAAGACCCACCTGGAATGGGTGGAGTCACAACTCCATAGAAGCCATCTAATCAAAAGTTACCACCCACAATTGGGTGGGTCACATATCCATGGGAACAACCCAAAACTCCCAGCCAGCAATATTGAATGAGGATTAAAGGACATGGCTTTTCTGGGCTCCACCACAGATTCAAACTGGCACACCATCCTATGCAAATAATTATTCTTCTTTTGAGAAACAGCTTTTGGCCTGCTACCGCATCTTAATAGAGACTGAACACTTAACCATGGCCACCAAGTTACCATGAGACCTAAGTTGCCTATCATGAGTTACTGTTGTCTGACCCACCAAGCCATGAAGCTGGGTGTGCACAGCAGCACCTCATCATAAAATAGAAATGGTATATTAGCGATAGGGCTCAAGATCCTGAAGGCACAAGTAAGTTACATGAGGAAGTAGCCCAAATGCCCATGGCTCTCACTCCTGCCACTGCCACATAACCTTCTCTTTCCCAATCCAGAGCTTTGTCCTCTGGGAGAGTTCCTTACAATCAGTAGATCTAGGAAGAAAAACCTTGGCCTGGTTTACAGATTGTTCTACAAGATATGTAGGTATCACCTGAAAGTGGACAGCTGCAGCACTGTAGCACCTTTCCGGGATGTCCCTGAAGAACAGAGGTGAGGGGAATTCCTCCCAGTGGATGGAAGTTCAAGCAGTGCACCTGGTTGTTCATTTTGCTTGGAAGGGGAACTGGCTAGAGGTGCACATTTGTATACTGACTCATGGGCTGTTGCTAATGGTTTGGCTGGATGGTCAGGGACTTTGAAAGAGCATGACTGGAAAATTGGTGACAAAGAGGTTTGGGGAAGAGGTGTATATTGACAGACCTTTCTGAGTATGCAGAAACATGAAGATATTTGTATCCCATGATTGCTCACCAGAAAGTGACTTCAGCAAAGGAAAATTTTAATAATCAAGTGGATAGGAAGACCTGTTCTGTGGATACCAGTCAGTCTCTTTCCCCAGCACGGCTATCATTGCCCAGTGGGCTTATAAACAAAATGGTCATGGTGGTAGGGATGGAGGTTATATATGGGTTCAACACCATGGACTTAAATCACCAAGGCTGACCTGGCTACAACCACTGCTGAGTGCCCAGTCTGCCAGCAGCAGAGACTCACATTCACTCCCCAATATGGCACCATTCCCTGAGGGGATCAGCCTGCTAACTGATGGCAGGTTTATTACATTGGACCACTTCCATCATGGAAGGGGCAGCAATTTGTTCTACCTGGAAATACACATGTACTCCAGATATGTATTTGCCTTCCCTGCACTCAATGCTTCAGCCAAAACTAACATCTGTGGACTTAAAGAATGCCTTATTGACCATCATGGTATTCCACACAGCATTGCTTCTGATCAAGGAACACACTGCACAGCAAATGAAAGTCAATGGAAAATTCAACACCCAATCCAGGCAGGACTACCAATGGCACAGAAATTTCAGGAATGAAGTGCAGGAAAGGACACATGCTTGTGGAATTCTCAGGTCTTACCATGTTCCCCATTATCCAGAGGCAGCTGGGTGGACAGAACAGTGGAATGCCTTTTTGAAGACTCAATTATAGTGCCAAGTAAGTGGCAATACCTTCAGGGCTGAGGCAGTGTTCTCCAGGAGGGTTGTGTATGCTCTCAGTTAGGGACCACTCTATGGTTCTGTTTCTCCCATAGCCAAGATTCACAGGTCCAGGAATCAAGGGGTGCAAATGGGAGTGGCAGCACTCCCTATCACCCCTAGTGATCCACTATAAAGACTTTTACTTCCTGTCCCTGCAGCCATAACCTCTGCTGGATTACAGGTCTTACTTCCAAAAGAGGGACTGTTCCCACCAGGAGACACAACGATTCCATTGAACTGGAAGTAAAGATTGCCACCTGGCCATTTTGGGCTTCTCATGCCTCTGAAACAATAGGCAAGAACGATTACTGCACTGGTTGGGATGACTGATCCTGACTTATAAAGGGGGAACTAGGACTACAAACTACACAGTGGAGATAAATAAGAGTTGTTCTGGAATACAGGAGATTCCCTGGTGTCTCTTACTCCTACCATGCCCTCATATTAAAGTCAATGGACAGCTGCAACAACCCAATCCAGGCAGGACCACCAATGCAACAGAAATTTCAGGAATGAAGTTTTGGGTCACCCCAACAGGCAAAGAACTATGGCCACCTGAAGTGCTTGCTGAGGGTAAAGGGAGCATGGAATAGGTAGTGGGGAAAAAAATATGAACTATGAACACATGACCAGTTATAGAAACAAGATTGTAATGATATCAATATTTCTTCCTTGCTTTATTATGTTTGTATTTGTACATAAAGAAAATATCTTATTTTCTTTATTTTATCCCTTTATCATATGACATAAGTTGTATTGTTCATGTTATAGCATCGGATATCAAGTTGAAAGACTGAATGTTGGAGAGAGGTGAAACAAGATGGTAGCATCATGAGGTCAGGAATTTACTTCATCCTCTAGAGCAGCTAGTAAATAGCCAGGAACGGTATGGAACAACTGTTGGGGGAGACAACAGTGACTGCACCCACATCATACAGCAGTCTGGAACAGGTGGAATGGCTGAGAACCCCCAAAGACTGTAAGTCTCCCAAGCTGCAGAGAGCAGCAACACCCACACCCCCATGGGCAAGGCAGGCTAATTTTCTGAGGAGAAAAGACACAGACTGTACTAGTAGCAAGGAAGTTAGCTCAACCACACTACAGCTGCAGAATTAATTAACAAATTCAGACTGCTGTAAACAGGCCCCTAGCACAGATAAACCAGGAGTAATCACTAAATGAACTGGGACCAGCAGAGAGGGACAGGGCTCATGGAAAAAACAAAACAAAATAAAGCAACAGAGACTCGAGTTGGACAGCATAAAATACTTGAAAAAGGCTAGACCCCAAGAAAAGATGGACACACACAGAGCCATGTACCAACTCCAGCTCTTGACTGGCAAACCCGGGGAGCAGGGTTCCAGCACTGAAAGCTGTTTTTTTTCTCTCTCTCTAGGGAGAAAAAAAAAGAGTTTTGTTTTGTTTTTCTTCTTAACATGCATCAATGCTGCAGGCAAGGGCAGAATTAAGGCATGTCTGAGAGACAAAGTAACTACTCAGGTGAATGGGGATAATTCCCTAAGGGGTGTATCTTCCCTCAGAAAAGGGGGGTGGGGCCCAGCTCAAGTGGCTGCCCTCCTTCAGGGAATTCAGGCCCCAGGGGCTGGAAAACTGAAGCAACCTAAGCCAGTCCTCTACCTCAGCCTATGTCTCAATCACACCACTGGCAGGGAGAGGCTGATGAGAATTAAAGGCACCATCTTACTTTATGCTAGTGGGAAGCTGTGGGCCAACAAGCACTACATGCTGGGCAGGATGGGAAAAGCACAGAGTCTAGAGGCTTCATAGGAAAGTCTGACAACCTGTTGGGTCTTACCCTCAGAGCATTTGATACTGGTTACTCTGTCCTCCTTAGATATGGGCCTGTCTGATCTGGGAAAATCTGACTGGGGTAGATCATAGTTGAGAAGACCCTCCTCAAAAAACAGTCCACCTCTTTTAGACTTAACAGACATTTATAGAACATTACACCCCACAACAGCAGATACACCTTTTTCGCAAATGCTCATGGATCATTCTCAAGGATAGACCATATGTTGGGTCACAAAGCAATTCTCAATAAATTTTAAAAGACTGAAATCATACAAAACACTTTCTCAGATCATAAAGGAATGAAGTTGGAAATCAATAATAGGCAGAGTACCAGAAAATTAACAAATATGTGGAGACTCAACAACATACTCTTAACCAGTGGGTCAAGGAAGAAATTACAAGAGAAATCAGTAAATATCTTGAGGCAAATGCAAATGAAAACACAACATATCAAAACTTATGGGACGCAGCAAAGGCAGTGCTAAGAGGGAAATTTATTGCCTAAATTGCCTATATCAAAAAAAGAAGAAAGGGCAAAAATCGAGGAATTAACTGTCCACTTGGAAGAACTAGAGAAAGAACAGAGAACTAATTCCAAAGCAAGCAAAAGGAAAGAAATAAAGATTAGAGCAGAAATAAATGGAATTGAGAACATGAAAAAAATTGAGAAAATCAACAAAACTAGAAGTTGGTTCTATGAAAAAATCAATAAGGTTGATGGACCCTTAGCAAGACTGACAAAAAGAAGAAGAGAGAGGATGCAAATAAATAAGATCAGAAATGGAAGAGGAGACATAACAACTGACCCCACAGAAATAAAGGAATTAATGACAGGATACTATGAACAACTTTATGCTAATAAATACAACAATGTAGATGAAATGGACAACTTCCTAGAAAGGCATGAACAACCAACTTTGACTCGAGAAGAAATAGACAACCTCAACAAACCAATCACAAGTAAAGAAACTGAATCAGTCATTAAGAAGCTCCCCCAAAAGAAAAGTCCAGGACCAGAAGGCTTCACATGTGAATTCTACCAAACAATCCAGAAAGAATTCATACCAATCCTGCACAAACTCTTCACAAAAATTGAAGAGGAGGGAAAGCTACCTAATTCATTCTACGAAGTCAACATCACCCTCATCCCAAAGCCAGACAAAGATATTACAAAAAAAGAAAACTACAGACCAATCTCTCTAATGAATATAGATGCAAAAATCCTCAATAAAATTCTAGCAAACAGAATTCAGCAACACATTAAAAGAATTATATATCATGACCAAGTAGGATTCATCCAAGGTATCCAAGGATGGTTCAACATAAGAAAATCAATTAATGTAATACACCATATCAACAAATCAAAGCAGAAAAACCATATAATCATCTTGATTGATGCAGAAAAAGCATTTGACAAAATTCAACATCCTTTCCTGTTGAAAACACTTCAAAGGATAGGAATAGAAGGGAACTTCCTTAAAATGATAAAGGGAATATATTAAAAACCCACAGCTAATATCATCCTCAATGGGGAAAAACTGAAAACTTTCCCCCAAAGATCAGAAACAAGACAAGGATGTCCACTATCACCACTGTTATTCAACATTGTGTTGGAATTTCTACCCGGAGCAATTAGACAAGCAGAAGCAATACAAGGCATCAAAATTGGAAAGGAAGAAGTAAAACTCTCACTGTTTGCAGATGATATGATACTATATGTCTAAAACCCCAAAAAATCCACAGCAAAATTACTAGAGCTAATAAACGAGTACAGCAAAGTGGCAGGGTACAAGATCAACACTCAAAAATCTGTAGTGTTTCTATACACTAGTAATGAACAATCTGAGGGGGAAATCAAGAAACGAATTCCATTTACAATCGCAACCAAAAGAATAAAATATTTAGGAATAAATTTAACTAAAGAGACAAAAGTCCTATTCAAAGAAAACAAAAAGAAATCACAGAAGACCTAAATAGATGGAAGGCCATACCGTGTTCATGGATTTGGAAGACTAAATATAGTTAAGATGTCAATTCTACCTAAATTGATTTGCAGATTCAATGCAATACAAATCAAAATCCCAACAACTTAATTTCCAGAAATAGGAAAACCAATAACCAAGATTAAATGGAAGAGCAGGGTGCCCCGAATAGCTAAAAGTATCCTGAGGAAAAAAAATGAAGTCGGAGGTCTCACGCTGCCTGACTTTAAGGCATATTATGAAGCTACAGTGGTCAAAACAGCATGGTACTGGCACAAAGATAGATATATTGACCAATGGAATTGAATAGTGTGCTCAGATATAGACCCTCTCTTCTATGGACAATTGCTCTTTGATAAGGCAGTCAAGCCAACTCACTTGGGACAGAACAGTCTCTTCAATAAATGTTGCCTAGAGAACTGGATATCCATATGCAAAAGAATGAAAGAGGACCCATATTTCACACCCTATACAAAAGTTAACTCAAAATGGATCAAAGACCTAAACATTAGGTCTAAGACCATAAAACAGTTAGAAGAAAATGTAGGGAAATATCTTATAAACCTTATACTTGGAGGTGGTTTTATAGACCTTACACCCAAAGCAAGAGCACTGAAGAAAGAAAAGAAAAGAAAAGAAAAGAAAAGAAAAGAAAAGAAAAGAAAGAAAGAAAGAAAGAAAGAAAGAAAGAAAGAAAGAAAGAAAGAAAGAAAGAAAGAAAGAAAGAAAGAAAGAAAGAGAAAGAAAGAAATGGGAACTCCTCAAAATAAAACACTTTTGTGCATCAAAGAACTTCATCAAGAAAGTAAAAAGACAGCCTACACAATAGGAGACAATATTTGGAAATGACATATCAGATAAAGGTCTAGTATCCAGAATTTATAAAGAGATTGTTCAACTCAACAACAAAAAGACAGCCAATCCAGTTACAAAATGGGAAAAAGACTTGAACAGACACTTCTCAGAAGAGAAAATACAAATGGCCAAAAGGCACATGAAAAGATGCTCAACTTCCCTGGC
>PVIY010021957.1:0-41630 GCA_004026745.1 Myrmecophaga tridactyla
CTTCCAGGTTCAAGCTGACCCCTCCCTTATTCTCGTTCCTGAAGATGGACTGGTGTGAGTCTGGGTTTGTTCTGGTTACTTAGAATACTCTTTGGAAAGAATCTCTGGTCTTCTTAATCTTCTGGCTAAAGTTTGTGATACGTTAACAGAAGCAGCATGTTGTCTTAGAAAGTCCCAAATGAGGTTATCAAGAGACATGATTCTGTTTCTGACTTTGCTTCCAACCTGCTGAAGAAACCTCAGGCAGATGACAGCCCATTTATGAGCTTCGGTTTTCCTTCCTCTAGGACAAGGTGCTCTCTAAGTGCCCCTTCAGCTCTCCCACATTATAGAATCCTAAGAAAGGAATTTGACTGTGATTGGCAAGCTCTCTTCATGTGACAAGCAGGAAGAGCCACATGTTGTCAGTATGTGGCTCATATAAGATGCAGTCCTTCTATCCTCATCATCTCGCTCTGGTTCAAGAAAGGACCAGGCAGGACCTCCAAAAGCCAGCCACTGGCTGGATCCCACGTCTTCGTCCTATCTGTTCTTGCCTCCTGTAAACCCTCCTTTGCCCTCCCACTAAACTGAGCTCTACTCTCCGTCAAGACTCAGCTCAAACCTCACCTCCTCCCAGAAGCCTCCCTGACTGCACTGGCTCCTAAAGCCTGTAACTCTTACATTGCTCACCATTTACCTCACATAGCTGAGAACTCACTCTGGTGTTGCATCACAACTGTTCTATCTTAGGGCTGTCTTTGTTTGCTCTGGTTTTTTTTTTGTAATTGTGGGATATAACATTCAAAAAAGTACATAAAACATAAAATGTACAGCTTAAAAATTATTACATGAATAGCTTTTTCATTCCTCTATTTGCCACTTATTGTGCAAAGAAAATTATACTGGCCCAAACAAATGTTCTTACTTTACTAAACTGTCATGTATTTAAGTCATGTTTCCTTACTTATGCAGAAACTGAATCTAATGCATTCATTTACTTATTAGGTTATTCAGAGATATTTACTGAATACTTTTTTATGTGCCAGATAGTGTGAACACAACCTGAATAAGACAAACGTAGCCCCTGCTCTCCTGGAGCTAATCTGATGGGGAAAGACAAGCAATATACAAGTAAACAAACAAACAAAACATTACGGCCTGAGATAAGTATAAGGAAGGAAATTAACAGGAATGTTCCAAAAGAGAAATAGCAGGAGATCAGAGGAGGCCTCTCTGAGGAGCTAGCATTTAACTTGAGAGCTGGAGCTGGTTACGCAAAGGAAGAGTGTTTTAGGTGGAGGAAACTGCAAGTGCAAAGGCCCTGAGGTGGGTTTAAAGAACAGACAAAACTTCTTTTTGTATCTTTCATGATGCCTGGCCAAAGGCCTGGGTGTTAATTGAACTTTAGTTTAAAAACCAGGAGTAAGATGCAGCAATAGAAGATGAAATGCCAGGGATTCAAATCTTTCGAATCAAGGGCCATGGGCTAGGATAACAGATACAAGAGAAGCACACTGGAAGGATGGGAAGATGACAAGCTCAGTTCAGGGTGTGTTGCGTTTAAGTGTCTGCTGCACTTCTAAGAAGATCCCAAAAGGGCAGCTGGAAATTTCAGTGTGGGGCTCCAGAGAGGGGTCAGGCCAGAAGTTCAGCTCTGTGAATATCATCTGTGTAGAGCTGGCAGCTGGCCTGGAGTGGGTTGCCTGAGGGCTGGGGGCAGTCAGACTTTGGGAAATGCCTAATGTAGAGGAGTAGCAGAGCTGGACAGTCAGAGAAACGGGAAGACAACCAGGAAAGGACAGGAAGGAAAGCAGGAGTTCCCAAGGAGGGCTCAAAGTGAGGCTCAGGGACCGAGTAAGGTAGGGTGTGAGGTGGACAGCGTGGAGAAGGCCTCACCAGCAGACGGGAGCCTGGCGCATTGAGGCAGAGGATTCCGCAGCATGGACGATAGTTGTGAAGGAGGCAGGAAGGTGGAAAAGACTTGACTATGCCTGTGGGCTGAAGACAGACCCAAAGGTCCTCTCCAATCCCATCTCTTTCTGCTCCCCCTTCCTCTCTTTGCTTCAACCACACTCATATCCTGTTACTCCAGCTTGGAGCTTGTTCTCCACCCCAGGGCCACTACACCTGCTGCTCTCCCTGCCTGGAATGCTCTCGTCCCTCGATCTTCAAGTGACTTATTCCCTCAGACGATTTGGCTCCCTGCTCAAACGCTTTTTTCCTCATTACGAAGGCCTTCTTGATCTCCTCGTCTAAAATCCCCCTCTCCTCATTCTAGGAGTTCTGCACAACCCCCCATCACCGTGTTTTATTGTTTCATTTTGTTCTTACACACTTAGGGAGACCTAAATCCCCCTTGTGGGCATTCTGGCTTATTGTTTGCCTCTTTGTCAGCATATAAACTCTTCCAGGGCAGACACCTGGTCTGAGGGTCTCAGAAGAGTGCCTGACACTTAACAGGCAGTCAATATGTACTTGTTAAGTAAGTGAATTAATATTGAAACAAGAGGAGGGCTGGGGGAGTAACTTAGTGAAGACAGAGAGAGCAGATATAGATGGGGAAGATGTTCATATTAGAGAGGAGAGGGTAATGTTTTCCAAGAATGAGCAGAATGGGGTTGCAGCCAGAGGAAGCTGACAAAGGTTTAGAACTTCCTCCCCTGGGACTAGGAGAAGTGAGACAGCAGCAAATGCAATGCAATGATCACACGACTTGGTCCAGAAGCCTGTGGCGTGGAGAAATCACATTAAGACTTTACTCAGGCTGGAGACTGGCCCAAGGGTTGTGGCAGGGGCTCCAGTGGATGGCCAAGGTGGGGTTGTAGAAGGAACAATAAAGGGCCTTGTCCCTGGGCCCAGGTTCCAAAGGTAAACAGCCACAGCCCAGGCTGATGGTACCTTGGGCAAGAGCAGAAGTCTTGGGAAGGGCACGGCGTGTGGAAGATGTGACCTGCGTGGGCAAGGAACCTAGCCAGGGATCATGACCAGAAAAGTCTGCCCCAAATGTGGCCAGAAGACTCAGGCAAGGGAGCAGCTACGTGGAATGTTGGCTCCTGGGCTGGTCTTGGGGGACGTGGTATTTAGATTGAAAAGTCCCCCACCAGTCTGCAAATTGGGCTCATTATCAGAGAGGCCTGAGGAGCCCGCCAGCCTTTGAATGTCTCCTTTCCCAACCAAATCTATTTTTAAGCCTTTTTTTTCCTTCCCTCTCCTCTTTCCTTCAGCCTACACCCTTTGTGTGCCTATGTGGGGGGGAGTGGGAGGGGTCAGACACGTGGGTAGACCAGCCGAGTTCAGCTTCCTGTCCAGCTCCAGAAACCACTCCCCTGCTGGCCTGGTTACCCCAAAACATCTGGTAAGGGTGGGGCTCACTACCACACCCCCAGCCATTCCTCCTGAGGCCCCACAGGAGCTGGTCCACTAACTCTTCACACCTTCTAAAGGTCTACTCTTTTGAGGAGACGGGAAATTTTGTCCCATTTCCCATAGGATGTGACTGAGGCACAGAGAGCAGAGGTCTTTGGCTTGGGAAGAAACAGGATCTTCAGACAACAGTGGAAGACAAAAAAGTAAGGAAACAAAGATCTTCCCCACCCCTTACACCACTAAAATCCTATAGGAAAAAAGGGAACTGGGAAAGATCACACACTCTCAAAGCCTCTCTTTGATTCTGCTCAGTAATTTTGGAACACCGAGCATGTACACTTTACCACTCTCTCAAGGGTGCAATCTAGCAGCAGACACTAACAGGTCTAAGTGTGCTTGTTCTCTGATCCACCGATCCCCGTCTCGGCATCTACCCTAGAGAAAATCGTCACTGCGAGGCTGCCGGGAGAGCAAAAGAGGTGAGAAACACAGTAAATGCCCCTTAGCGGGCAGATGGCTAAATAAACTACAGCACGTCCATAAAAGAGAATACTATGCAGCAGTTAAAAAATAACCTGGAGTCCTATGAACTGACATGGGAAAATCTCTAAGATACGGTTGAAAGAACCCAGCCAAGTTACCCCGTGATCACTACGGTCTGATACTCTCTGTGTAAAAATAACTCCACAAACAATGCAACCCATTTTTCACTCATCATCACATTTGTAGAACACTCTGGAAGGACACACACCAAACTGCATACCACAATTTCCTCTTGAGGTGATAGGGATTAGGAACGAGTATCCTAGGGGAGTTAACCCTTATTTATAATGATTTAATACTTTTCAGGGAGAATCCAGTAAAGCACGATTTGTGCAATTAAAATTAATTTTTATTTGGAATATAGACTGTAAACTTTACATCAACCTTAAATTTCTTAAACCTGATGACTGCACTCAAGATGGTTACATAAGTGAACATCCTTACTGTCAGGAAATGTACATGGAAGTATTAGTGTGCAAGGAACATGATGTGTGCAACCTGCTCACAAATGTTCAGAAGAAAGTTAGACAGATACATACATACATTCATGGATGGATGGACAGACGGATGGATGGATACATAATAGATACACAGATAGGTAGATAGGTAGGTACGTAGGTGGGTGGATGGATGGATGGATGGAAGGAAGGAAGGAAGGAAGGAGGGAAGAAGGAAGGAAGGAGGGAGGAAGGGAGGGAGGGAGGGAGGAAGGAAGGAAGGAAGGAAGGAAGGAAGGGAAGAAGGAAGGGAAGAAGGAAGGAAGGAAGGAGGGAAGGAGGGAAAGAAGGAGGGAAAGGGAAAATGTATGTATCTATGTATGTATGTATATACAGATATATAGAGATAGATACAGAGATGGATGGATAGAATGATAAGGCAAATTTGACAAAATATTAAAATTGGTGGATGTGGGTTTCTGCACAGATACGGGTAGGTCAGTGTTTCCTGTATGAGGTTTGCACTATTTTTGCAACTGTCCTGTAAGTTTGAAATTATTTCAAAACAAAAAGCTTAAAGAAAAAATTTAATTATTACAGGTGATTTCAACCTTAGTATATACCTCACAAGCCTCATAAAGAAGGATGAGAGAGTAGAAGGTCAGGGATTCTCAATCCTCACTTCGAAGATGAGAAGGTTGGGTCCAGAGAACGAACTGGCCGGCCACCAAGTCAGTGGGGTCTGGACCCCCACACCTGGTGCTTTGCTCCTAGAATCACAGGGTGCTCCTATCTCTTGACTCTGGCTCCCTTCACAGACCCCACCTCCAGTTGACAACTGGCTCTGCCTGGCTCTGGCCTCAGCAGGACAAATCTAAGACCGCACGTCCCAGGCAGGAGCTGCCTTGGTTCCAGGACCCCTGGCAATGTCACTGTCGAGTCCTATGTGAGCTAAGGTGAGCTGTCTTCCCATTCTGTTAGCTCTGACCTTTGCATGTTCTTTTCCTGCATGTCAGGCATTGTTCTAGGTCTCCTTAGACTTATTTGCTCTCATAACTACTCTGAGGTAGGTTCTGTTATTGCTATCCTGGTTTTACAGAAGGGGAAACTGAAGAACAGAGAGGTCAAGTAAAGCTGCCCAGGTCACTCAGCTAGCAGAGTGTGAACCTCTTATTGCCTACACTACCCTCCTCCTGCAAGCTCCCTATTCCTTAGCAAGCTGGAGACCCAAAGGCTGGGAAGTTGCCCCAGAAGACCACCAAAGTCCAGGACCCTAGGACTTCATCTCTTCACAGTGGTCCAAAGCAGGCCAGACCCTCTCTCCTTCCATTCCCCTTCTGCCTCCCAGATTCAGAAGCAACAGGTCATTATTATCCTCCTACTGTGTACCTGGTATGTCACATTTGGGTTTTCTTCCAACTTTCCCACGGCCCAGCAGTTATTTTTAATGCCTCATTTTAGAGACAGGGAAACTGAGGTCCCTTGAAAAGACTTGCCATTACTTCAGTAGTAATGCAGCCAGAGAAGGAAATGTAAGTACCAGAGAGCTCAGTGACCACGGCAGGGGACGGGGGACCCTACGGTGCAGAAAGTTGCACATGGAAGGCATCACAGCTCCAACAGACTTCTTCGACTCTCTTAGAGCCCAACTCCCAGAGCAGGGGCTGAACCCCTGATGGTAACTATCTCTTTCTGCTTCCAGATTCCGTGACTCCAGGGATGCTCAGAAAACCCACATCAGCTTTAAATGGGTACCACCAATTCAAGGCTCCCCTCCCTTTCCCCCACAGGAAACCAGTAATTCCTTCTTGAAAGGGAGGGGAGGAGCAGAGCGATAAGAGAAGTCCACCCAAGCAATGCAGTGAAAAACAAATGACACCTGACTTGGAGCCAGCCAGACCTGTGTTTGAGTCCAAAACCCATCAATCAGGAACAGTGTGACCTTGGGTAAATTACTTAACCTCTCTTAACATCTGTACTCTCCATAGTAAAACAGGGACAATGCCATCTACTGTGAAGTTGTCATAAGAAGTCAAAGACATAACCAATGTGGATGCTCTCGGGAGGGTGCCCAGCAGAGAGCAGGCACTTACTCTGTCTAGAGAGGAAGATGCAGGGAAATGAGGGAAAGGGAAAAGAGTATAGGGGAAGGGGTGAAGCAGGAAATAGAGGGAGAAGGAATTGGAAGGAGAGGAGGAGTCAGTGTAGCTCACTCCAGCCGTCTTCAGTGGTACATAACTTTATGAAAATACTGGACAGACAGGTGAATTTCTAAAAGAAATTAAGTGTATGAAAACAAAATGAAAGATATCACCATTTATCAAAATACTTGAAAGTGTGGGGCACTTGCCCTGAATGATTCCACGTTCAGTGCTCTTTTTTAATCAATGTGACAAACTGCCTGAACGGAGGTTTGTCATGTAAGGAGGCTGTGATTCTCTCCCCAGCGCCTGTCTGACGGACGGGACAGAGATCCAGAAGATGGGATGGGGAGAACCTCAAGCAGGTCTCCGTCCTCCCAGCCTGCCACCCTGCAGCAGTGAGGTCCCGCATGCTCTAAATCCCTGGCCCCATCACCCTGTGATGTCTCCTGGGTGATGATGCTATGTGCCAGCTGTGTGCCTCTGGACATGTTCTTCGCTTCTCCAGACTGCTCTGCAAATGCAAAATGTGGGGAACAATTCCAGCTCAGAGAATGGTTGCGTGGATGGACTAAGATCATGGAAATGAATAGAAGTGAAGCTGGACTCCTCATGAGCACACATACATTATCAGCAGCAGCAGCATTTTGTGGTTACTTCTTTGATCTTCACATAATCTCTTCAGTTTCTGCTTTTTTGTCTTGTTTTGCCCAGAGGGGCGATGCACTGATGGCTAGCAGGAAGGTCTGGGTCTCCCGAGTGACTTGGGGCCCAGCTCACCATCCTACTCCAGGAACACCCCTTCCACCAGCCCCAGCCCCTCACAGCACTGCTGCGTGAGAGAGCCAGCTTTCATTCTAAAACTCTGCTTTAAGTTAGCAAAGCTCATTTACATCCCTCAATTCATCTCACACTCAGGATGACCCTCAGAGTAGGAAACCAAGGCCTAGGAAATCCTGGCCTGTGCTGACTCAGACCAGACAGCTCTGTTCTACTTCTTCCCCAAGAGCTCTGGAAAACCCAAACGTCTTCAAACCCAGGAGGACGTTGGCAGGAACAGCGGCTCTTGTGCTTCTGGGGCAGGACCCCATGATGGCCATGTTCCTAAAGCTGTAGCCCCAGCCACTGTGGGACTCATGGCCAGCCGTCTGCATCCAGATGGGGTGGAGTAGACCCTTTCCTGTTCTCTCTCCACCCCTCTGACCTCTACATCCCATTAGCCCCTTGCCCAGAGGGTTTGCCCTACCTTGTGGGTGAGGCTGGGGTCTCTTGGAGCACTCTCCTCCTCTTCCGAGCTTCCCCGCTCCTCATCTGATGTGCCGTCCTCTTTGGGGGCTGCTGCTGAGATGGGACAGACCTTGTACGGCTCTGTGTAGGCGCTGCGATCAGAGAAGGGGACAGAGAGGGTTAGGTCTCCTTGTCCAGCAAAGGCAAAGCAAACAGGCCAACTCTGGAGCAATGCCATGAGCCACGAAAGAGTGCCCCCGTGGACAAAGCTCTGAGCCCTTGTGGGGACTTAAAAATGAGTAAAACCCAACATGAACCCTGGGAGGAGACAGACATGCCTCCCTGATAGACCCATGGCAGGTTGCAAGACTGAAGGAAGGTTCAGATAATTTACAATGAGGGCAAGAGATGTCAAATATGACTGGCCCGTGGGTCGGGCTGGTGTGGTCAGACAGCAGGGTCAGCCCTCAAGTATCTCTGACATGGTGATACAGGAGACAGCCTGGGACGAGCCCCTTGTCCTAGCCATGCCATCAGCTTGACTGTGGACAAGACACAACTCTAAAGGTATGTTTCCATCTCAGCTAAATGGGGACAATGAATCCTATCCCAACTTCCCAGCAGATGCTGTGAGGATCAATGCTTAGAAAGCTCAGACAGGTGAGACAACAATCTCATGTTTCTAAAACTGTGACTATTAAATAATGTATACAGGCATTCAATAAATACTTACTGACTGCCTGCTGTATGGCAGGCATGGGGCTAGGCAATGGGGAAAATACCAGTGAATAAAGCAGATATGGTCCCTGTCCTGTGAACTACTACTCTATGATCAAAAAGTATGATAATTCATAGAGAACAACAAGGGGAGGAACTGCTTCATTAGGCCAGGGAGGGCTTCTCTGAGACTGAGATCAGAAGGATGAGAAGGAATCAGCCTTGGGACAGCACAGGGAAGTGGTTCCAGTCATAGAAAGGAGCATGTGTAAAGGCACTGAGGCAGCAAAAAGCTTGGCATGTTCAAGGAATTAAAAAGAGGCCAATAACAACAGAAAATAACCAAAAATAAAAAAGAGGCTAGTATGGCTGGTGGGAGGTAAGAGAGGGAGGGAGCGGTTATGAGAGAGTGGGGACAGGAGCCAGACTTTGTAAGGGTAAAACCCAAACCAGGGCAGAAGGATTCTCCTCTCTTTAATTCTCCTTCTAAACCACTGAAGAGGCTCTGGTCCCATCCCAGCAGCCTCCTAACAGAGTTCCCTGCTCCAGCCCTCCTCACCACACAGCAGTGATTGTTCTACCTGAGATCAGACCATACTCCTCTCTGGCTCAGAAACCTTCAAACGCTCACTCCTGCCACGGACCATGTGGCCCCAAATAACTTCTCACACAACTCATCTTCATACTCAAAATCCAGGTATTCGGTCTCATTAAATACTGATTAAATTCTTACCAAATACTTATTCCTGCCCTCTGGGAATGTCAGGATAAAATTATCTGAATGATAGATGGATTGGAGGACAGAAGGGAGCATCCACTTGCCAGCCTGGCCGGGTCAGGTCTAGCTCACCCACATGCAGGCAGGATACACTGTCCTTGCCTCTGGCCCTGGTTCAGGGGTGGGCAAGCATGGTTGGGTTGGGGGGATCCAGGAAGAAGAAAACGAGCTGAACCAGGGGCCATCCTAGAGCTCCATTTCAACTAGCATAGGAGCAGATCTAGGAATACCTATCTCCAAGCAACTAAGGGCTCTGCCAAAACCCGAACAAGCATCCCTGGCCCACACGGGGGCTGAGAGGCCAGAAAGGTCAGGGACAGGGTGGCCTGCTATGGCAAGGCCTGAGCCCCAACCCTGACCCCAGCTGACTTCTGAACCTGATCCAGGCTGACCCCTGACCCCATACTAATCCCTGACTCTGACCCAAGGCTAAAGCCTCAACCCTGATCCCAGACTGAACTCCAACCCTGACCCAGGCTCAGCCCCGATCTTGACCCCAGGCTGAGCCCTGAACCTAATCCCTGACCGTGATCCCATTCTGAATCTTGACTCTGATTCCAGGCTAAGTCCAACACTGACCCGAGGCTGAGCCTCGACCCGACCCAGGCTGGCCCCTTACCCTGTCCCCAGGCTGAGCCCTGACCCTGACCTATTATTCAATAGGCTACTTTTCTGGTCAGACTGCTTATGCCTTTTTTTTTAAATTACTTTGTCTTTTCTTTCAAACTATCACATCAAACAACTTATTTTGCAACAAGCCATATACTACCAAGCTGTATAAAGAAAGAACGCTCATCAGGTTTGCCGGAGCAGACTAGAGTCTACCCAACTCCCAGGAATACCCGACACTTCCTTTGCTGTAGTTTCCACACCACCAGGAACCGCCAGATTCCTCCACTGAGGAGCTGTCAGGTCCACCTCCCTTGCTTAGCAGAAGTCAGAACCACGATCAGGAAAGTGGTGGACCAGGGCCCTGAGAACCGTCTCACTGTGCCCTCCCTCCCTCCTTCCCTCATAGCTACCTGTCAGCAATTTGCAATTGTTTGGCCAGCAGACAGGGAGTGGAGCTCTGCTGTCCCTCCAAGAAAAATGGCCACATTAGGTCCCAGCAGGAGCCCACAGTGCTCCGTGGAGAAGTGGTAATGGTGAGGGATGGCACAGCTCACTGTGCCCCTGCACCATTCCTCCTTACCACAGACCTTTCTTAGAATGTCATGTGAAAGAGGAAATGATTCGCAGTCAAGCCTCCAATGGAGCAAAGAGTGTCACCAAACAACAAGCCAGAAACCCAGGAGTTTCCTTGCATAGCATCTACTGGAACAGTATAACCCCATCCCAATCCCACTTTTAACATTTCCCGACTCCACTCCCAATACCATCATAGCGTCTCTGATTCAAGCCACCCTTGCGCTTCTCCTGGATGTTTGTATCAGCTGCTTTCATGCTTGCTCCAATCCCAGGCTGTCCTCTGGAAGCCAGATCAACCATCACAAACCCCATCTGACAGCATCACCCCTTACTTAAACATTTTCAGGGTGTTCCAGCTCGCCCAGACCAGCAAGGCTCTGTCTGACTGGACAGTGGAAAGGGAGGCATCCTCAGTCCCTGCAGCTGCTGCCTCCCAGCATCAAACACTGCTGGACCCTGCTGGAGCTGGAGACTCTACCTGAAGCCAGCACAGGGCTGGATTCTACCAAGCAGAGCCATGGGTGACAGCTGGGGACTGAGCTCATCAGAGCTGACCCCCACAAAGAGGGGAAGTGGCTGCAACAAGGTCACACTGCAAATCTGTACCAATAGTCACTGCTTCTGCAGATACCAACTCCCTACACTTGATTCCATTTTAGAGGCATGAAAACAGAGGCACAGGCAGACTCAGTCGGTGCACTGATACGTGGAGCTGTGTCTGAAGGCCAAGGGTACAGGGGGCTTTGTTTTTCTTGTTGGGTTATTTTATTTTGAGAGGCAGCAGAGCGCAGCAATCAGTGTTCACATGTTAAAGTTAGGTCGTCTGGGTTCAAATATTTAACTTTTCCAAGTCTCGGCAGTGCCTGAATCATAGGGCTATTGGGAGGAGCCAATGAATTAAATATTGCAAGACACTTGGAACAGTGCCCAATACATAATAACTCTCAATAAATATTAGTTCTTCTCTTCATCTCCTTTTCCCCCATCCCTAACCCTGCCTTTGTGGGTGTTTCCTACACCTGAGTCACTGCCTATCTTCAGCTCTACCTTAGCTGTATTCTCCTGTTCTATTATTTATCTACATTTTCTTTAAGTCAAGCTTTTTTATTTTTCCACTTAAGAACGTGAATTTTTGGGCGGCTGCCGTGGCTCAGCAGGCAGAGCTCCGACCTGCCGTGCTGGAGGTCTGGAGTTCGATCCCTGGTGCCTCCTGCCCATATGCAAATTAAAAAAATAATAATAATAAATAAGAACATGAATTTTTGGTTCACAACCAAAAAGTCCAAGAATATATCCGACTTAAGCATGGTCAGATTCAGGATTCAGGGCAAGTACAATTTAGAATTTGTTTCTCTCCATCTGCTTTCCTTTATGTTAACTTCATCCTCAAACGCTTCTTCCCACCTAGTTAGAGCAGCTCAAGAACAGTTTAGCAATCCCGGTGGTTCCAATCAAAGTCCCAGGGCATGAACACATCACAGGGACTTTGGAGTCTCTGTCAGGCAGGGAGGGAGGTACAGAGTCAGAAGCATCCGACCACAGGGGCTGAGACGGAGGGAGAAGGAATCCCAAATGAAAACTTAACCATTGTCACCATAAGCCAACCCATTTTTAATATTTCTCATGCATTATACAAAGTAATAATATCCGTGAAGTCATAATGTATATTCTCTACATTTCAAAATAAGTTGTAGAATTATTAAACTATAATGAGATATTTCACCATGTATCACTTACAATGATCTTGGTCACCATTGGACTGTGCAGACTTCCCCAGAGACAAACCTCGTTACTTCTCATCCACCAACCATCTGTCCTCAATCCACCCCCAGCTTTGGTTAGGAATGTGGCCCATGCTAATGGCCCTTTGTTCTATCCTTTTTCTTCCTCTGACTTCTGTTTTATAGGAAGGCCATTAAAGCGGAAGTCAGGAGACAAGAGTTCGGGAGCTTTCCTGCTATTTCTGGCTCATTTATTTCACTGTCCTATTTAGGGACTGTGAACACATCAAGTGGGGATACAGTACAATGGAAAATTTGCTTTCATAACACAGGAGAACAAGTATAATCCAGTGCCTTTTCAGAGTCAATGAAAGTTGTATCAATAGGACCCTATCTTGGACAGAAGTCATCAGTTAAATAAACAAACTAAAACTTTCTGCTATTGAGACCCTAAGTGTCAACACAGCTTCTCCTACAGATCTTTGGTGTTTACTGACAGGTACAGAGACCTCCAAATACAGGGGAAGAAAACAGATCTGAGAAATGCTCTCAACAATTTTTGCTCAAATGCCCTGATGGGTCCTCGTAAAACCTGTATCCCTTGGGTTAAGGTTAGGGTTAGGGAACACCTATGAATTACACATGAATCACATCCATCTCTCCCCCTAATCTGTCAATACAAACTTCCAAAATAGGTCCTTTGTATGGTACGGTCCAAGAAAGGCTGCAAGAGTCTATATTTTTTAATATGTAGTGCCTGTCTGTTTGGCTTTTCATTCATTCATTCAAGATATCTATTAAGAGTCCTCTGTGTCCCAGACCTGTACTATATAGGTACTGGGGATACTGTGATGAGAAAACAGACATTCTCTGTTCACCTGAGTCTCTAGTCAAATGCCCATTATAAAAACAACTAAATGGAGAGAAAGCCACAGGGAGGAAGCAGGAAGCTGGAAGTGAGCAGAAACTCAAAAGAGAGAGAGTTAAGGACATTGCCACGTGCTGGGAGCAGGAAGAATCCCAAGGATTGCCAGCCCACCAGAATGCTACTGAACCAGGAGGAAGCAAGTCTTTCAGCTGCTGAAACCCAGGTTCCAGGTAACGAGATGGACAAAACCTGGGTTCTCAAGGAGCTCTAACTAATGAAGACAACTAATACTGGGCAAGTTGGAAATATTTTACTCTACAAGTAAAAAACTTATAGGTGACTGGGAAGTCATATTAATATAGCATCAACTCTCTAATTCTGGGAAGAAAGGGAAAGTTTCAAAGTTCCCTCCTCTTGAAACTATGTGAGAGCATAAATAGAAACATCAGTTTCAGAACCTCTGGATTTGATGGTTTCCAAGTTACCTTCTAACTCTGACATGCTCTGATCACAGTGATAAGCACAAAAAGGAATGAAGGATGGATTTTCATTGACCAAAAGTATGAACTTCTCTTAGCAAAGACTGATCTAGTGTTGGAGTTACTGTGTGGTTTGAAACTGTTGTGTACCCCAGAAAAACCATGTTCTTTAACCCCCATTCAATATTGCTGGGTGGGATCTTTTTTACTGTTTTCATGGAAATGTGACACCCCCCCCCCCAATTATGGGTGGTACCTTTTGATTAGGTGGTTTCCATGGAGATGTCCTCCATTCATTCAAGGTGGGGGCGCTTACTGGAGTCCTTTAAGAGGGAACCAATTTGGGAAGTGCCAACAGAGCCAACATGAGATCTAGACTTTGGAGATGCAGAAGGAAAATGCCCCTGGGGCAGCCTTATGAAATGAGGAGAGAAAGCTAGCAGATGTTGTTATGTGCCCTCCCAGCTGAGAGAGAAAACCTGAACTTCATCGGCCCTTTCTTTGGAGTTAAGGTATCTTCTGTACCCCTTAATTTGGACATTTTCACGACCTAAGAACTGTAAACCTGCAACTTCATAAATTCCCTTTTTAAAAGCAAAATAATAACTAAATGAACTATTATTCCAGATGGCTTCTTTGAACCTATGAATATACTATATACAAGAAAGTCCTCTAATTCAGCCACCCACCCATCTACTCATTCACTCATCTATCCATCCATCCACTCACCCATTCATCCATCTATCCACCCATCCATTCTCTCACTTACCCACTCAGCTGTTCATCCATGCATCCATTCATCCCATTTGGTCATCCTTCCATCTATCCACTCAGCCATCTACTCACCCCATCATCCATCCTTCCCATCCACCCATTCTCTCACTCATTCATTCAATATGGATTAGCAACTATTAAATGGAACTAACACCAGAGGAATAAAAAATGACTAAAACACTCTCTGATCTCAAAAGTAAGTACAGTGCAAAGTACTGGTTAAGAGAGTGGGCTCTGAAGCCTGACTGCTTGGTTTGTTTCCCAGTACTGTCTTTCTCTGCTTCAGGTTTTTTTTTTTTAATGTGTACAACAGGATGATGACAACACAGGTATAGATTATTCAGAGGATTAAAGAAAATGATGCAACAAACATCACTTGGAAGAGTACTCATTAGAATGTTGCTGTTATTATTTCCATAATCACCAGGATCAGATGAGACAAATTAGACTAGAATTAGAATTATTACAATGCATACAATCCCACCCTACCATTAAGTGGTACTTTATCTGCTACCTGCTCATACTGGGGGTGGTTGAAAACCAATAAAAAGGCCCCCAACTCTATAGTGCCTTGCAATTAATAAGCTCCTTTATACCTGTTATCTTGCTGGAGTGACTCTGTGGCCATGCTTTCCTAAGCCCCAAACCAGGACCCAGGGTCTGAAACTTTACTGCAATATGGATAAGGGAGGAAGTCTGAAATAGTTTGGAAGAACAGAACTTCTTTGTCTTATCTCAATAATTAAAAGGATTAATGGGCTGCTATGGGCATGTACTTACTACAGAGGTAGTATGTCCCCAGCACTCAAGGGCTCTATCTGGGGAGTGACAAGCGGGGGACAAGAGGCAAATGGACATGCAGGCAATACTGTAGGTTTAAGGACCAAGTGACCTAAAATTTAGGCATCAGATAGAGAGGACAGTCACTGTGCGACCTTTGGCAAGTCACAACTCTCAGTTTCTCATCCGTAAAATGGGGCATTAAATGAGAACTTGAAAGTGAAAGCAGCCACTGCCTGGCATGTAGTAGGTTCTTTCTGGCCAGTCCAAAAGAGCCTGCGGAAAGGCCAAGTTCTAACCCCCAAGCCTAATCTGCAAAAAGCTGTGTCCTCCCTCTGGGTCTACTTCTACTTTGAAGGGGACGTAAATTAAAGCTGCACAGAGCTCGTTACCTTAAATAACCTTGAGAATGAGCCCAGCCCTTTCCAGCAGCCTGGAGTCATGAAAGGACGTGTGCATCCACATGGGGAGACTAGCACTTTGTCATCCAGCTCAGTGTGGTTCCAATCGTGCCCATTAAATTCCATCCTATGCAACACTCCCTGGGAGCCATAAACCCCAACACAGCCAAAATGGCCTAATAACTCATAAAAAACAAGAATGCATCCCCTCTGGGAATCTTTCAGCTTATGCTCTGACCCCAAACTCTGTCCTTGACAGTTGCAAGGATATGGGTGAACCAGGCCAGAGTGCAGATGGACTGTTCCCCAGCCCCTCCCATACAGGCTGGGAACTTTCTGAAGCTCGCCAGCCCAGAAGGGAGGGGAAGGGTGCTTCAAGGCTGAGTGAGCTCCCTGGGAGCTGGAAAGTTTGAGATGGAGGAGACAGGATGACTGACCTAGGGAATATGAGAATTTGAATTAGCAGTGGAGCCAGAAGAGCTTGGACTCTGATGGAGAGGGGAGGGCTGAGTGCAAAATCAGGGATTTCCAAACCGGCTTTCCCCACAACACTCAAACCCATTTCTTGCCTACTCCCTGCTCACCCCCTATCCCTGCAGGCAGCCTCTGCACACACACCGGTTCAATCAAATGATCCCTCAGGCCTTTCCCAGGAGCATCAGCTGTTCTGATGCTTCCTTGCAGCTCAAAACTTACCTTTCCCATGTCCCACTCCCTCCCTCAAAGGGACACCTGAGACATTCACAAACACAGGTAATATCCTTCTGTGTTGTGGCACAGAGGAAATCTGAGGAGTGGAAAGAGCCCGGAAGGAGACCCGGGGAGTCTTAGATTCACCACTAACCCACTGTGCATCTGGGTGACGGAACTGTCCCTGGGCACCTCACATCTGTAGCATGGAGGGAGGCTGGGCTTGACCAGTCAAGGCACAAGACACCCAGTGATGTGAAGCCACACGTTTAGGCCTGTAAGCACTCATCCCAGGGCCGGGGGGCCAGGCTCTGAGAGCAGCTGACTTCCCAGGGCCTCCTCGGCTCTCAAGTGAGGCTTCACTTCGTTCTCTCTTGGAGAGAATGCATCATTCGCCCAGGGTCAGCCAAGGGATAGTGTGTGTAATGGTTCCCAGAAACACGATCGAAAGGGAGGCTTTTAAAAAACACAATTTCCATTTTTCACTAAATAAAAACAAAAGGTCATCCTTAACCTCTGATCTGTGACACCCCCACCCCTCCCCTTAAAATCCAACGACAATGGCTTTATACTTTTATTTCCTTTTTATGACAGCTTTATTGAGATATAATTCACACACCATAACATTTATTCTTTGAAATTTCGTGCATAATTCAGTGCTTTTTAGTTTATTCACAGAGGTGTGCAACCATCACCATGATCTAGTTGCAGAACATTTTCATCACCCCTAAAAGACACGTGTACCCTCAGCAGTCACTCCTCATTCTCCCAGCCCCCAGCCCTTGGAAAACACTAAGCTACTTTCAGTCTCTCTCTATTTGCCTATTCTGGACATTCTGGACAAACGGAATCATGCAGTATCTATTCCTCTGTGTCTGGCTTACTTCACTCAGCATGACTGGCTTCAAGGCTCATCCACGCTGTGGTGTGGATAGGAACTTCATTGTTTCATGGTTGAATAATATCCCATCGTATGGAGAAACCACATTTCGTTCAGCCATTAATCTGTCAATGGAAATTTGGGTTTTTTTCCTACTTTCTGGCTACTGTGAACAATGCCGCTATGCGCTTCACGCACAACTTTTTGTGTGGACACAAGTTTCACTTCTGCCGAGTATACACCTAGGAGCAGAACTGCTGGTTCATTCAGTAACTCTATGTTGAACATTTTGAGGAACTGCCAGACTGTTTTCCACAACTGCACCATTTTACATTCCCACCAGCAATGTGGGAGAGCTCTAATTTCTTCACATCCTTTCCAGCACTTGTTACTGTCTTTTTTATTTTAGTCATCCTAGTGGTTTGAAGTGGTTTTATATGGATTTTCAAAGAACTGTGTTTTCTCTGATTCCAGTTCAGTCTCTTCCAAACCCCGACCAAACACACTACAGCATTCTTAGCCAAAAAAGAAAAAAAAAAAAAAAAACCCCACATGACTCTGTCTATGAAGCTTTATTTTCAGACAATCAATTGAGGTTCAAAGGTCCAGGAAAAAAAAATTAAAACTTTTGAAAGATCTACAGAAGCCTCCTACAGCGGCATACTATTATAAAGAGGTAACATAAAGGAAAAAATGTGTAAGCAGAGTTCCAGACTCCAAAGGCCAAGGGTCTCTCCGGTTTTGGGAAACAGTTGCTTCCTAGTGTAACTAGGGGTTCCGATGTAGGCAGCAGAGGCAGGGTCCTGCATTTCTGAGTGTCAGCAGCAGCCACACCATTGGCACAGGGACCTTGGCCAACCCATGACCACTAACCCTAATATTTTGGCCATCTCTGTGGCCAAACTCTGTGAAGCTGAGGACTTTTGTCCTTAGCTTCCTTTGTCCTTTGTCCCATCTTTGGTATCATCGACCATCGCATGTACCCAAACCACCAACTCAATGCCCCAAGCACACCCTCTTTACTTTTATGAAACTTCAGGCCTCTTCCAAGTCTGGTCCAGAATTTCTGTCTAACCCCTCTTCCACTCACCCTTCATGGTCTAACCCAAATACCACCTCCTCCAGGAAGCCTTCACCATTTCTAAAGCTGGATGGACTCCCATCACTGCTTACATTTTCTAACCATAGCTACTTATACAACCCTTTCCTTGAGGGTAGGAGTCATGAGTTTGCTACTCATTTCTGTCCTCTGAGAATGGTTCAACACATGTTGCATGACAGACCTATTATTGCTGTCCTATCCCAGTTTAATTTTTGTGACTTCTCATTAGCCCTTCGGTGAGGACTCAACACCATTGGTGGCTGAGTTTGTCAAAATGGCATCCACAGGCACTGCCACCCTGGCTATACTGTAGCCAGTCAAGTCTTAATGGATACATACGCTTTGTTGCTAATTAAGCCACAGTTTTACTTTTACTTCCAATACGGGAGTGGGCTGAGGGGTGGGAGAAAGCACATGCTGGATCTAGTTCATCCACAGCCTTGAAAAATTGGCAGCCAGGCTTGCCTTGGTTCTCTCTGCAAGATGGGCTCTACCTAACCCTGGCCAAAAACAGTAGAAAACGTGAATACTCTCATCTCCTGCATCTCTGTTCTGAGACTCCAGAGAAGGCGAGGCCACAGGGCAGTCAGACAGGTTGGGGGAGCTGGAAAGGATACAGTGGCTGGAGCTCATGTAAGGCTCTATAATTTTAAAACTATAATCATATCTGAAGTTTCCAGGCGGTATGACAGGGGTAGTTTGTGGTTTCAGTGGATGGTGGTCTGAAAAACAATCCCCATCTCACTGACCCTCCCTTCCACATGGACACAGCCAGCCGGTAATAACGGCAGTAGTAAAGGCAATAGCAGCAGCAACGGAAGAAGGAGACGTGGGCATTTTTGAGCAATTACTATGTGCCAGGAGCTTTATGAATTCTTCATAATAACTGTACCATGGGGCTATTAATATCCCTTCTTTAAAGATGGGGAAACAGCTAGAGAGAGAATCTAAGTCCATAGCTGGTATCTGAGCACGGGGAATCTGGCTTCAGAGCCTACTCTTTTAACTGCAAGTCTATACTGCTTCTGCTGGTAGCAGTAGGTGACATTTCCTGAGCACTGAGCAGAGTATGTCACACCATTTTTTTTCCATTTTTCAGCCCAGAAAGTTGAGCATCTGTGAAGTTAAATGCCTTGCCCAATGTCCACCCTTCTTCCTCCACTGATCTTACCCAAACAGATTCCCCACAGCAGGATACACTCATTGGTCTGGGTCATTGTCTTCTCTGTGCTGGACAATGCTAGGGCAGAGAGGACCCAGGCAGGATTCCCAGCCCTCGTGGATCCTCTGTCTGGCCAGGGAAACAGGCATGGAAATGCATGAGGGGTGTCAGGACACGCATAGCATCCACAGTGCTTCTGGGCACACAGGAGGACATGGTCTTATGGAACACATATAGCCTTGTGTGTCATGTGTGGACACACAGGCAATCACACAGAGCCAGGCAGCGACACACATGCTAATGCTCATGGACAAGGCAAGGTCACAAAGACAAGGACGGGACCCAGAAACACAAAACATATGCGCACGCACACACACACACCACAATGCTGATCTTGTAGTCTTACCAAGCTGAAGACCATCTGCCTCTTTTATCCCAAGAAGAGATAAAGCATTTTCAGAAGATGGCTACCCTTTTGCCAAAGGCCACTAAAATTCTACAAAACCACCTTAAATAGATGGGGAGCTCCTCAAGGGCAGGAGCTGCGTCTGATTCTACCATGCCTAGTGGAGTCTCCCTGGCTGAATGAACCTCCTTTCTAGGCCCAGTTCAAACCTCACCTCCTACTCCAGGAAGCCTTCCCTGAACACTGAAGCAGATCAACCATGAACCCACTGAAGCTTAAGCTGCAGGCTCCATACTTACAAGGATATCTTTCAAGGCCCTGCATTATTGTTTCTATTCTTTCTATTGTGGTGACATATATATATATATAAATTTGTCATTTTAACCATTTTTAAATGCGTAATTCAGTGGCATTAATTACTTTTATAATGTTGTGCTACCATCGCCTCTTCCCAATACTAAAACATTTTCATCATCCCAAACAAAAACTCTGTGCCCTTTAAGCAAAAATTCCCTATACCCCATCCTCCAAGCCCCTGGCAATGCCTAATCTACTTTCTATAAATTTGCTTATTCCAGATATTTCACATAAATGGAATCATATAATATCTGTCCTTCTATGTCTGGCTTATTTTACTTAGCGTAGTGTTTTTGAGGTTTATCCACATTGTAGCATGGATCAGAACTTCATTTCTTTTTATAGCTATTTAGAATAGTGTATGTATGTACTACATTTGTTTATCCATTCATTTGTTGATGGCCATTTGGGTTGCTTCCACCTTTCAGCTATTGGAAATAAAGCTGTTATGAACACTGGTAGGAAGTATCCATTTGAGCCCCTGCTTTCAAATCTTTGGGGTGTATACCTAAGGTTGGAATTGTCAGGCATATAGTAATTTCATGGTTAACTTTTTGATGAACGCCTATATAGTATTTTATATTCTTAATTGCTATTCTTTCTCTATAAAAGACTCCCAAACTGAACAGCTTTGGAATCTGCTCAACCACACTTGCTTGCAGAGACCCAGCTCCATTCTAGGCACCTCTGTGCCCATGGGCACTCCTCTGTGGTCTTAGCTTTTCACAGGTTTTCTCTTCCTCTTTAAACTGTGAACTCCTTCCAACCAGTGCTCTGTTTACACGTACCTAACAGACAGCCAATAAATGCCTCCTGATTTTAAAACTGACTCAGTGGGGGAAACACCTCCAGCTGCATCCCAGTCTGTACCCATGAACACACACAGATGGAGGCCACCAGAGGCACAGCACTCTAAAGTGGACAGAGCATCTGCAGCTTGCACGGTCTCATCTGACATACTGCACATACTGCACATTCAGTAAACCTTTGTTGACTGTCTCATGTCTAGAACTGGAGATACTGAGGTGGAAAAAATACCCCTTATCTGACCTTGAGGTGCTCACAGCCAGGTGGGGAAAGAAACAGATAAAGATAAGACAGGTCGGTAATGCTATGGGACGGAACAGGGACCCCTACATCTGTGTGCCTATGTAGAGGAAGGACCCAGGGGAGGATTCTGGCATGAAGGGAGCTGTGAGCTGAGACTGAAGGTTGAACAGCAGATAGTCAAAGGATAAGGCCGTAGAGAACATCGCCAGGGAAGTTTATGCAAAGGCACAGAGAGGAGAGATGCTCGCATCCACTATGTTGGGAGAGGGGCTGGCAAAGCAACCAGAGAGAGGTTTCAGCAGGGGTAGTCGTGGTGGTGGTGCGCGAGGGGACCCTAGAGACGGGAACAGAGATGGGTGGGAGACACACAGGCTCAGAGAGCAGAGAGTAGGCTGGCCACAGTCCACATGGGAGATGGGGAGACAAGGGCTCAGGCAACTCCTGAGGGCAAAGAGCAGACTGTGGGAAACAGCAAACTATCATCCTCCTTTTACAGATGAGAAAGCTAAGGCTCAGAGCAGTTAGGGGATTTGCTCAAGGCTACACAGCCAGCAAGTGGCAATCTCATGGAGGGCGAAGTTGAGTGTGTAAGACCAACTAACAGAGTGCCAGATATCTGGTTTGGACTCAGTGAATGTTAGTTCCCTTTCTAATAGTCAGGCTTTAAAAATAAACATAGGACTTCTATTCACAAAATTTCAATTCACACACACTTCTTAAGGAACATTTCTGTAGTGTTAAGTGAGGCTGTCGCGGACTGCCCACATCAAAGGGCTGAACATGGCTGGCTTGAGAGTGATGTCTTTCCACATCTTACTTTTCTAAGCTGGACTACGGGGTGCCATGAGGACAAAGCGCTCAGCCATGCATCTAGGTTAGAGCTGCAGCAAGCCACCCATTTGTTGGGGGCTGGGGGTGGGGGGTTATTGAGCCCTGGGTGGGAAGGGACTTGCCCAAGGGAGCAGCACAACCAGGTCTAGAAATCTGATTTCTAGCGTTTCTGCTCTTTCTAGCGTTCCCAGGAGCCTCCCAGGGGAAGCGGGGGTGCGCAGACCCCTGGAGCTTTCTGAGGTATGCGGGGTGTGGCAGTCTTGGAGGGAAGAGGCTTAGGGAGGGGAAGGGCTGCCTGGGAAGTGGGACTTTTCCCTTGGCCAACAACAAAAAGTTTCGTCCTTGGGGTTAGAATCAGGGGCACCCACCCTTGGCCCCACCAGAGCCCAGACACGTCTGCGGTCGACCGCCCCTCATCCACCCACCTCCCAGGCCTTGTCCTGCATTTCCTGTAAACACGGGACACTTCCTCCCTGGGGAGGGCCTGGCAGTGCTAGGACCACACCCCAGCCGGCAGAGCCCACCACACAATGGCTGGCCCGGGGCTCAGCCGGCCACTCCACACCCCAGACCTTCCTTGGGACCTAGAGAAACACCACCCTTCCCCAAGGCTGGACAGTGTAATACCCTCAGTCTGCAGACGAGCAAAGGAAGGCCCCGGGCCACATAGCAAGTCTGTGGTCAAAATGCAGAGCCAGGCCTTGCTCATCTCCACACCCCAATACCTTCCATACTCTGCCTGCCACACACTGAGTCCCTGAAGGGCGTCCCTGAAGGTCAGAATGCGAGTAGGGAGCGTAGACTCTGGAACCAGCCTGCCTGCAGTTTCAAAACCTGCTTCTCTGCCACTTGCAACCTCGGAAAAGTTCCTCTCCCTCTCCGTGCCTCCATTTCCTCATCTGTAAGATGAGGTCAATGGCAGTACGAACCTCACTGCGCTGCTGTAAGGATTTGGTGAGTTATATATAATGCACCTAGAACAGTGTCTACACCATATCAGCAATATCGTTGTTGTTTTAAAATGTTTACTGGAAGCTCAACCCAGGACTGGCCCAGATCTCCAGACTACAACCCATCAGGGATGCATTTTAGACTCGGGATTTCCAACCTCAAAACAGTGTGGAGTTACAAGTATTTTTCTTGGAGTTGGGAAACTCTTGTTCTGCCAGGAGCTCATCCTGTAACCTCAAAGAAAACCACATCCCTGCTCTGGGTCTCAGTTTCCTCATTTACAAAGTGGAGATTAAAATCCCTGCTCTGCTTACCCCACTGGGCTGCTGAGAGATCAAATGAGACAATGGGCAGGAAAGCAAGGGCAGACGTTCAAGCTAATACACTAGGTGCTGAAGGAAGGGACAAAGATCCCCCCAAAATCACGACAAGGTCTCATCTTCAAATTTTAAAATCTGGAAGTCTTTCTTGGTATATTGTTAGTCACATAGCTATAGAGGGCGTCCTACGCACCAGGCCAGGTGACAAGCACTTAACCCGCATCATCGACCTGACTCCTTGAAACAATATGAGTTTCTATCATTGTTCCCATGTAAAGGACAACAAAGCTAAGGTTTATGAAGTGGTGGAGTCAGGATTTGACTCTCATCTGTTTGACACCAAAGAAACTATATGTGTGTGTGGGGGGGGGGTTTACAAGTGATAAGGGGTAGTTTTGATTTCATGGGTGGTGATGCTGTGTTTGTCGGTTCTTTGACACTATAGATCGACAAAAATTGTCTAAAATTGAGAGTGCTGCCGATTGTACAACTGTTCTAGTTCATTAGCTGCCGGAATGCAACACACCAGAGACGGATTGGCTTTTAATAAAAGGGGATTTATTTCATTAGTTCTTCAGAGGAAAGGCAGCTAACTTTCAAGTGAGGTTCCTGCTTATGTGGGAAGGCACAGGGTGATCTCTGCTGGCCTTCTCTCCAGGCTTCTGGGTTCCAACAACTTTCCCCAGGGTGATTTCTTTCTGCATCTCCAAAGGCCTGGGCTGAGCTGCAAGTGCTGAGATGAGGTATGCTGAGCTGCCTGGGCTTTGCTACGTTGCGCTCTCTCATTTAAGCACCAGCCAATTAAATCAAACGTCATTCATTGCAGCAGGCACACCTCCTAGCCAACTGCGGATGTAATGAGCAACAGATGAGGTTCACGTACCATTGGCTCATGTCCACAGCAACAGAACTAGGGACCTTCACCTGGCCAAGTTGACACCTGAACCTAACTACCACAATAACCAAGCTAGATGTAAGACATGGTTTGTAAAAAAAAAAAAAAAAAGTCTAAGAGGGTGGGCTGTTTAGGATTTTGTTTCTTTTTTGTTTTTTTTGGAGTAATGAAAATGTTGTAAAAATGACTGTGGTGATGAATGCACAATTATGTGATGATACTGTGAACCACTGTATGCTTTGGATGGACTGTATAATATGTGAATGTGAATATATCTCAATAAAACGGCTTTAAAAAAAGAGACATGGTTTGTTTATTTTGGACATTACCCATGATGCCCAATAGATGGAGGCAACTGAAGGGTACAATAACTGAGAAGCAGAATGGCGAACTGATGCATTTATAAGATGGAATATGGTGCAGCCACAAAATGGAAGGACATCAAGAAGCACACAATTAACTGAATAAACCTTGGGGACAATATGTTGTGCAAAGTAAGCCAGAAACAAAAGAACAAATACACAAAAGTCTCTTTCAGAAAATACTTATAAGAAAATTGGAGCCCAGAGTGTAAGCCCTTATAGCAGTCAGGCTTAGTCCGAAGTTGTAAATGTATTTCTAGATTCTGAGACACTGAGCTGTATGTGTATCAGCTGGTATTTCCCTGGAACTCTGAGTAACTCTGTGACACCTAAGACCCAGAAATGGAGTGCTGCAGCCCTGAAAGCTAGCATAGGTATATATAATAGCTAAAGTAACCAAAACAGAGATCAGGCCACAATTAGAGTTAAAAACTAACCCAATGTCCAAAAGAGGGAAAAGAATTGTAATTAAAGTATCAGTGGCAGAAAGAGTTCAAATAGAGTCGAGAGGTTACTCTGGACATCACTCTAAACGCAGCTTCAGGTAGACATTGCTACCTATCATAACCTGCCAACCCCCAACCAGGACCATTCCAGCCAATCCTAAAGAACACCTAGAGGAATATAAGATTCCACAAGGGTTCCATGCACTAGGGTAACTTTCCAGAAACCTACAACCTCCAGATGGGTCCCTGGTCCAGGTAAGTCCTGAAACCTAGCCCAGCCTCTCCAAAACATCAGCAAGTTCCCTCTCCCTACCCCATATTAGTGACAGACCCTTCCAAGATGAAAAATTTAGAATGGCCATAGCCCAAACACCCCTAAAAAGAGGGATGGAAGTCTCAAAGGTAATGGTGGAGTTATACAGAGAAGATAAGATTTAACAAATGAATCATTAAATTGATATCTCTTTTAGACTCCAGCATCTTAGAGCAGCTAGAAGTAAAAACCTAAAATTGTGGAACTGTAACCCATGTCAAACTCTGAAATATGTTCTACAACTAATTGTGGTGCTATGCTTTGAAATTTGTATCTTTTTTGTATATATGTTATTTTTCACAAAAAAAGAAGGAAAAAAGTCAATTGTGGTGATAAAAAAATATTTAAGCCTTATAGCTGCCTTCTAGCCTCCTATATTCTGGAGCAGCTAGAAGGAAAAAAATCTGAATCATATGGCAGCTCATGACAAACTCTGGGAAACTATTTGTTGAAGAATGCTTTGAAAACTATTGCTGTTTTCTTTCTTTGCTTTGTATATCTGTTATACTATACAATAAAAATGTTAAAAAGAAAAAAAACCAACCAACTAATCTGGCAGGGTCTAAGGTAATTTATTTATTTATTTATTTATTTATTTATTTAATTTTAGGCCCAGTGTTTATTTATATAAAATTGTTTCAGGTTTAACACAAAAATACAAACAATAAGATATAAATTGACTGCATAAAAACTTTGAAAACAGGGTTATGTCCTTCCACAGCCAATTAAACATACAAACATAGTCAGAAATACTGCACTTGATTCCAGTTAAATTTCATTCATTCAATAATTATTTTCTGCACCTTCTACAGGCAAAGCATTGCACAAAGTCCCTTCTTTCATAAAGCTTACGTTCTAGTCGGGGGAATACAAGGTCTAAGGGAATTTAGAATGCAGGATAAAAGATGATAATGTATGTACTCTAGACTTTCAGCTACTTAATGAGATCAAAGGCAGAAAGGTTTATTATGTCTAGAACCTAAATTTTCTATAATCTATAATCTAAATCAACCTGTCTGGAATAGCTCATTTAAATAGCCCAAACTCCTGGAGTCCAGAATGGGAACAAGGCCTTGTAATTCTCTATAGCTTAATGTAATATCCGGATACATCTCAGACTATGGTGGGCTGATAATTAAAAAGCCTTGGGTGTCACGGGTGGTTCAGCGGTAGAATGCTTGCCTTCCATGTGGGAGGCACAGGTTTGATCCCTGGACCATCTACTCCCCAAAAAAAGTATTGGTAGAGTCCCTTGAGGGGCCAAAGGGAAAAAAATATTGATAGACAGATAGATAGAAGATATGGAATTATTAAATTCTCCCATCTGGGAAACCCTGGGTATACTCTCAATCCTTGGGGACAAGCTCTTGGGTTTTTTTAAATTAATTAATTAATTAATTTTTTTGGGGGGGATGCTTGGTCTAGGCATTGAATCTAGGTGTTCCGCATGGAAGGCAAGCATTCTACCACGGAACCACCTGTGCAACCCAAGCCCTTGATTTTGAGGCTTGTCCTTATGAAAGTTATTTCTGTAGGAGAAAAGCTAAGATTGCCCTAACAAGGCCTAAGAGTTGCTTCCAGGAAACCTCTTGTTGCTCAGATGTGGCCTCTCTCTCTCTCTCTAAACCCAACTCTGCAAGGAAAATTATTACCCTCCTCCCGCACATGAGGAGGTGAGAATCTCCCTGACAACATGGGGCGTGACTCCTAAGGATGAGACTGGCCCTGGCACCATGGGATTGGCAAAGCCTTCCAGACTAAAAGTGGGGAAAGAAGTATAATAAAACGAGGCATCAGCGGCCAAAAGAGATCAAATGGTGTCAAGAGGCTATTCTGGAGGCTGCTCTTATGTAAGCATTAGTAAGAGTGCTAATAGCTATGGTTTGCTAACCCCCAACCAACACCACTCCTGTTGACTCGTAAGAGTACCTAGGACTCTATCTGAGACTCTACAAAAGTTTCATGCACTAAGTTTGCTTTTCTGGAACCTATAATTCCCAGAGGTTTCCTAGGTCACATAAATCCTGAAACCCAGAGGGACCACCCTCTCCAAGATTATCAATTAATTATACCCTCCCTTCTCAACATGAAAAAGTCAGAAAGGGCATTGTCCAAAGATCCCTACAGATTGGGAGAAAGATCAAAGGAAAAGGAGGAGTTATAACAGATAAGAGAAGATTTAACAAACAAGTATAGCTGCTGAATCACCATATTAATATTGCTTCTAGCTTCCAGTATTTTGGAACAACTAGGAGGAAAAATCTGAGATGGTGGAATGGTAGCCCGTGACAAACTCTGGGATCTGTTCTGTAACTACTTGTTGAAGAATGCTTCGAAAAATTTTTTTCTTTCTTTACTTTGTATATATGTTATACTTCACAATAAAAAAGTTAAGAAAAAAAAGAAACTATGCATGCTACCTCTGGAGAGGTGATCCTAAATTCAGCCTCCTTTAGGCCTGTAAGAATGGCCTGGGCAGGCTTTCCTTACTGCCCAGCGAAGATTTATACAGCACTCTAAAGTTTGCCCACCTGTCACATAGGCATCACCTCCAACAGAGGGAGGTAAAAATAGGCCCAGAGAGGTCAGGGGACCTGCCCAAGACTCCACAGCAATACAGGGGGAAGGAGGGGTCTGGACCCCAAGCCTCTGGCCCTGTCACTGAGAAGGCACTCCCAGCCGCTTCCCGTATGACAACGCCTCTTTTTTCCCTTGCAGGAGCCATGGGGGACAGTAGCCCCAACTCTGAGCCCAGCTTGGGGGCATGTGAGGTGACTCCCCCATGGAGCTGGGGTACCATGTGATCATTTTGGGGAGTCCTGTGGCTGGGTATCTAGAAGTATGTACCAGTTGTGCACTAAATCTGCTTTTTTTTTTCCATTTTTTTATGGGTGGTTTTTTTTTGCCACTAATTGCTTTGAAATAAGGGTTCTGAGAGTTTGGCTGCAATGCCAGCTGGCACAGCCCTCTCCCCACATGTCCAGGACAGAGACCGCAACAACGGAAGGCTCAGAAAACCACCCATGACACAGAACATGAAAGGAAGCCTCAGAAACCAGGCAATGAGCTGGAAAACAGGGTCCTGAGATGGCGTGGTGCCCTCTTCCCTTGGCCCCATATTCCCGAATCCCATCTTCCAGCTCTCTGGGGACCAGCCCCTGCACCCCAACACTGGTGTGAAATACTTTCCTCCTCATGGAGACCTAAGCTGTCAACACACATTCAATTAAAATGATAAATCTGCCCCTCATTAATGATTCAACAGTAAAATTTTGTATGAAATGAGCTTGAAGTATCATCAAATAGGGAAGAGTTTTATAAGAGAGAGACAACTTGACTTAAATGAACCACAGAGCTTGGTGGAATGGACTCTCAGCTCTGCATTACATCCAGCCCAGCTCTTCATCCCCGCACCCCCCTTTCTACATGTTGGGTCATCTGGCCCCCAACTTTTGTCTTAGCCCATCCCAGATTTTGAGGTTAATTCTGATCCCAGTCAGCTTCTCAGGATCTGATTATAAAGTGTATTACAGCAGTTTCCAAACTGGAAAGTTCTATAAAACATAACACGCTGCTATGATCACAGCACCTGACCCTCCACCTTGACCTGAGCCCCAGCACTGGGCATCTTGTTTCTGATACAAAGCTCACTGGGTGACCTGGCTTTGTAGGTCTGAATGAGGAAGTGCCCATCCCTGTCTCAGGAATCAGAGCTCTGCTATGTTCCACCTGCCTGCACCACCTGTTCCCAAACTCTCTGGTTTACAGAAACTTCCCAAACTTCTCAGAGTTGGAAGAGAAACTAACAGACAAAACTGTGTGATGATGCAACAGTCTTGCATGGGGAAAAAGTTTCTCACTTTTTCCCTGTTTCCAGAGATATCCCTGTTCCCGGAAATATTTAAGCACCATTTTGTTGGAAACCGAAGGGTCCGTGAGAGTCTGGATGTCCCACCTGTAATCCCTTGAAAGGGGCTTCACTAGTTTTCATTCTAACTTGCAAGAGTAAATCATTTATGAGTGGATGTGGCCAGCATGTTGAGGACAACAGGAGATAGCAGCTGGATGAAACCTTTCCTGCAGTAGATTCCAACCCACAGTATGGAATGAAAGAGTTCTCATCTGCCTTTAGCACCGTTAAAAGGGAAATGACCTGGGGGGAGGGGAGCAGGGACTATTAGGAGGATTTTGTTGACATGCACGAGTGACAGAAAAGGAAAACATCGGTAACAACAAAATTAAATCTAGATGCTCCAAATATCTTCTGAGTGAGCTAAGGTAGAATTTCTGTTAACTCTCAATTCCTAGGAGGCACAGAGCCCTAGCTGAAGTAGAGACCTGTCCTTCCCAGCTACTCCAAAATATAGGGTTGTGGAATTCCTTGCACACCTTAGAAGGTATTGAAGACCGATGAGAAAGACTTTCCAGGAAAGAAAAAATGATACAAGCAAAGATATAGAAGACAGGTACCCTATTTGGGTGAAATTGGTATTTATTTTTTATTTGCACGCAACACTGGGCTAGCTCTTTATATACATTATCTAATTTAGTTACCCAATAAGTCTGGGAGGTAGGGAGTATTAATACGATTTCACAGAAGAAAAACTGGGGCTCAGAGACATGAAGCAACTAACCCCAAATCACAAAGCTAGTAAACTGTGTAGCCAGGGTTTTAAACTAATTCTGTCTCACTGGAAAGCAAGATGCTTCAGTCACTGCTCAGTAGGAATCCCAAGTTGCTGGTTTTCCATGACAAACCTAGATTCCTGAGCCACAACCCAAACCTGGTGGAGTGAGACACATCAGGGCTCTGTCCCCCAAGAAGCACAGAACACACAAGAACTGTCTGAAACATCTTTCTCAAAGCTCCAGAAAACAGTTATAGGAGTACAGTAACAGGGTAAGCACTAAATCAAGAAAAAAAGGCTAGCGGTAGGATTTCGTGGCACCTGGGCTAACCATTCCCTCACTGCTCACCAGCTTGGTGTGGGGTCGGCCAGTGCGGAGGGAGCAGGGTAGCCCTCGTGCACATACCAGGGGCATGTACGTCTGGCCCAATCCGTCTGGTGGTGGCCTGAAGGACTCACAGTCCCAGTCCGTGCCCTGAATGTGGAACGCAGCTCAACAAGCTCTCCTACACAACCAAGTTAGACATGGGGCAGGGAGAGGAGGGGGAGGGGTCCCTGCTTGCAAGCAGTTGAAGGCCTGATGGAGAAACGATATCACGATAACATGCAGACAGCCACAAAACAGGGAACAAAGAAAAAAGCTGCAT
The DNA here is from genome assembly GCA_004026745.1 of Myrmecophaga tridactyla. Classification (NCBI taxonomy): domain Eukaryota; kingdom Metazoa; phylum Chordata; class Mammalia; order Pilosa; family Myrmecophagidae; genus Myrmecophaga; species Myrmecophaga tridactyla. Next base: position 30,443 of record PVIY010021957.1, read on the forward strand.
ACTTTATCAGAGAAGGTTAGATAAACTGATGGGAAAGTCATGCCTCCCGAGGCAAGGAATTGCTGCTGTAGGACATACGGTGCAGTGCCCAGAACCTTGAGGACAACTGTTTCCTAGGGAAGAGGGGGCATTCAGAACCACGTAAGCAGGGAATATGCAGGGCCACAAGAACATGCCCAAGACAAGAGGCATGCACAGAAAGGATCAGGATGGCCACTACGCTTTAGCCTCAAGCTATTCTCTAAACTAATTGCATGGACAAACTCCAAAGGAGAGCACCGGCACAGGGCAACCTTCACAAACTGGGAAAATATCAGAGAATGTGCAAGCTCATAGCGACAGAAATCAGAGTACATGTTGCCTGGCGTAAGGGGCAGGGGGCTTGAGGAGTTAATGCATAATGGGTGTATGGTTTCTGTTTGGGGAGATGGGAAAGTTTTGGTAATGGATGGTGGTGCGCATATGGCAATATTGTGAGTGTGATTAATCCCACCGAAAGGTATGCTTGAGAGTGGTTAAGATGGGAAAGCTTACATTGCATATATGTTCCCAGAATTTAATAAAAAAAAAAAGAAAGAGCAACTAAGGAGGCAATGTCAATTAAATGCATGATCCTGAATGGGATCTAGCAAGGGAGGAGAAAAGGTACAGAGGGATGTTATTGGGACATATGAAAAAACCGGAATATAGAATGTAAGCTTTATGCCAATGTTAAATTTCCTGAACCTGATAATATACTTAAGATGGTTTACGTGTGAATATCCCTGTTCTTAGGAAATATGCTTGGCAGTATTAAGTACTCAAGTAGCATGATGCATATAGCCTACACTGAGACGCTCAGAAAATGGATGGATGGATGGATGGATGGACGGACAGACGGACAGATGGATGGACGGACGGATGGATGGACGGGTAGACGGATGGATAGGTAAGGCAAATGTGGCGCGATGTTAAAACCGGCAGATTTGGGGCGGCTGCCCTCAGCAGGCAGAGCTCCGACCTGCCGTGCTGGAGGTCTGGAGTTTGATCCCTGGTGCCTCCTGCCCATATGCAAATTAAAAAATAAATAAATAAGTAATAGGTAAAACTTAAAAAAAAAAAAAAACCGGCAGATTTGGGTATCAGGTGGGTAGGGGTATGCTGGAAGTTCTCTGTATGGAGTCTGTATGACTTTTGTAACTGTCACGTAAGTTTGAAAGTATATTCAAAATACAAATTTTAAAATATTTACTATTTTTTATTATAGTAACATATATAACAGAAAAGTTTCTCATTATAACCTTCGAGGTTTTTTAAAAAAAATTTATTCTGGTAACATATAAAACCACATTTTAACCATTTTCAAGTATGCAATTCAGTGCTGATAATCACATTCACCTTGTTTGCTACCATCACCACCACCTATAACCAAAACTTTTCCATCACCCCAAACAGAAACGGTACCCACTAAGCAATAACTCCCCATCCCCTCTCCCCACAGCCCCGATGACCTCTAATCTACTTTCTCTCTCTGTGGATTTGTTTATCCTAGGTATTTCATATCAGCCGAATCATATACAGTGTCTGTCTTTCTGTGTCTGGCTTCTTTCACTTAGCATGACGTTTGTTTCGATTTTCATCTTTGAGCCCCAGCCCTACCGTGGCCAGCTCTAGGGCTACCTGCTGACAGCTGCACCTGTCTTGAGCTCCTGGACTCATAAACTCACGGAGGCCCTGACTTCGTTGGACCCTCTCTTCTCAGGCTGGAGCTCTAAAGTTCTGTTCCCTGCTTACTGCTCTCCTGCCCCTATAAATTCAGCCCACCTCTGAAGTGCAGCCTCCAATCTGTGACCACCGTCCCTTCCCCAGGGATCAGACGCAGCTCTGTTTTCCTGATCCACGGACAGGACATTGTTCTCAAAGGACAGACTGATGAGGAAGATTTTTCGCTACACAGGTTGAGGACAAATTCTTTTGAAAGACTTTCAGAGCAAACCCACAATTACTTGGGTTTAGCAGACAATGAAAGGCAGACACTTCATTCTTTTTAGGGCTAAACAATATTCCACTGCGTGGATAAGACCACATTTTGTTTATCCATCCCTCTGTCAGCGGGCACTTGGGTTGTTTCCACCTTTCGGCTATAGTGAATGACACTGCTACGAATACTGGTGTCCAAGTAACTATGTGAGTCCTGTTTTCAATTATTTAGGGTAGAAACCTGCATTTTTAACAGGTGACTTTTAGGCGTACTAAAATTTGAGAAATACTGTGGCTGAGATGGTCAGAAGCATCAGGTTCAACTCTCAGCTTACCTAGCATGGGAAAGTCTCTTCTCTTTACTGAGCCTCAGTTTCTCCACCCATCTGGTGGGAACAGGAATCCCTTTCCTCCAACCTCCAGAGCTGTTGTGAGGACGAAAGGAGGTTAGGAAAGCCCTCCGGGCAGGCACAGACGCAGAACTGAGAGCAGACCCTTAGCATCCTGGGTTCCTTCCAAGCAGCGGTCTGGGGTGATTTGTCCATTGGAAACATGGCCCTCATGGGGAGGGGCTGGCTGTAACCTCACCGAGAGTGGGAGGCAGGGTGGACCCAGCACAGCCCATCAGAGCTTGGCATTCTGAGCGGGGCTACATGGCATCCAGATGGTGCTGTGCATGCAACGCCTGCTGCTGCATCCTGGGGTCGAAAGCAGTGTGAGCCAGGTCTCAGTGTCAGCCCCCAAGAGCGGGGCTACAGAGGCAAGCAGAGAGCCCAGAGCCGGATTACCAGGCTGAGAGGAAAAGACGATGGCAGAGAGAGTATCTGGCCACAGCACATCAGGCTCACTCTCCTCCCAAGCTCAAACCCCACTTTCAGCACATGTAAGACAATCCCCAAACCACAGAGACCCCGGCACTCTTATACTGTCTATCTATAGGGCAAGACAGCTTGGTATTAATGGAGATCCTGCCATATGCCAGGAACTGTGCTAAGTTCTAGACGGGAAACCCTCCTTTCATCAAAAGCCATATCCAAAAAGTAAAACATAAATCAAGCAAAATGTCAAACACGAGAAAAAGGCAACTTGATTTAGACTCTATTTTTTAATTCGAGAAACATAAAGCATTCAATGCTCAGGATTTTTAATGAAGAACAAGAAACCTAAGACTTTACTTGATAACTATAACCAACACTTGAAAGTATACTTTTGTTTTCTACTTTAATGGTGAGGGAAAATGGGGGCAGGTAGCAGAGCATGGCGGTTTCAATGGAAAAATCAGTCTGAGACAAGATGATGATGACAGCCACCCGTCTGTCTATCTATCCATCTGTCTGTCCACCAAGCAGCACACAGCTTCCCAGCCAACCCTACTCGCACGTTACTGAGTTAGACATGGGGGAGGGGGGAGGAGGGGGAGGGGTCCTGCTGGCAAGCAGTCGACGGCCTAAAGGGGAAACGATATCAAGATAACATGCACACAGCCACAAAACAGGGAACAAAGAGAAAAGTTGCATATTTTACTAGAGAAGGTTAGATAAACTGATGGGAACATTCAAATGATATAAGAGATATCACTAGCTGGCAAATGATACAGTGAAGGCTTAGGGGAGAAGGTGGTATTTAAAACAGACCACACACTGTGCCCTTGGGAAGAACCTGGATGTGGAGAAAGACTGAAAGAGCATTTCGGCACAAAACATCGCAGGGGCAAATCAGTGGCAGGAAAGCACGGGAGGCATTAAGGGAACAAGATGTGATTCCATTTGGTTGGTTCTAAGAGATATAAAGCGGAGTGGAGGGATGGAGAATGGAGACAGGTGCAGAAGGCCTTGGGGGTGGAGGGTGGGGAAGGGAGAGAGCACAGCCTCTCAGCTGGAGATGAAGCGTGGTGGGTTCAGGTGGGGAGCAGGCTGGCCTCTGTTGCACCTGTACCTGACTGGTGAACAGGAAGGAGTCAACACTTTAAAGTTCCTTGCACTCTAGCAAAGTTATTTCTGGTCAGTAAGCAGCTGGTCAAATGCTGATGAGGTGAGGGATGAAACCCTGAGGCTTGAGGCTAAGGAGAAACTCCCTTCAACTCCTTGCAGGGAAATGGTGGGAAGGGCCTGGCTAGGAACCAGTAGTTGGTTTGAGGACAACTTGGCATTTTCAACATGGGGACGTATAATTACATTTCACTGGGTCCTGGAAAGCTGCAGCTGCCCAAGCCGGGATGCCTTTCCAAAACAAAAGCACATCCCAGACTTAACTGTCAGGCCCAACTCTGTGCCAAGCAGAAACAGAAGCCAAGCATCTGGATTTCAGCAACTGCCCAAGTCTTCTTGGGGGAAAGAGGACTGTGGAAGGCCAGGGTCTGAGACCCCTCGGCATACGGGCAAGGAGAGGGGAGGGTCAAAACCCCCAAGAGCAGGTGCTCTTGGGCGACTGGGAACTCTGGGAGGCAGGCAGGAGTGGGTTTACTTGGGGGGCAGGTACCCCTCAATCACACCTGTGGGGTCAGCCTTGTATAGTGACAGCACTTACTCTCTACTCAGATCCGTGGGAGGTGGGCCTGGAACCCCTCCCCCAGCCAGGTCCTTTCCAGATAAGGGAGAAAAGGACAGTTGTCAGCTAATCCCCTGACCTTCACCAGCTGACTTTTTCCGTATCTCACCTGAAATCTTATCCTAAAAAAATGTCTTCTCTTAAACTAAGCCTGTTCATCTCCTTTCTCCCCCCAGTAATGCTTTGTGTGTCTCAGAATCTTGAATTATTCACATCAACCTGTCTCCACTCTACAACCCTCCATAATTTGACCCAAACCACGGCGGAGCAGCGTTTTAAACAGCCGTTCTGAAAGCGCACCAGAGAAGCAGCTCAGAAACAGTCCTTCTTCACATGTCCAGCACCTTACGGTGATCGTTACCGCAATTTCACTTCTGGTAGTCATGCTCACAGATCATCCCCAGTATAAGGACCAGCACCGTCACCACTGCTGGTGGCACCGCAGCTTCTGGAGGGTCCGAATGAGCAGGCCCAGACAATGATCACCGCATCCCCTCTGGAGAGCATTTTGGCAACAGGCATCACCCTTCGAACCCGACATTTCTCCCATGGAAACAACCTAAACCCGGAAAAAGCTTTAATGACAAATACATTCACCTGAGCATTCTTTCCAAAGCAGCAAAATATTCCAACCATGGAACTACATAATGAAAGGGCACAATTATTTGAATTTGGGTTATAAACATTCGGTTTAGTATTTATACGATCAACTTGCCACTGCTGCATCGGCAGAACGGGGTGCAGTAGAGGCATAGCTCACACACATCGTGGGTTTGTGCCAGGCCACCACGATAAAGAAATATCACAGTAAGCCATGTCACACAAGTTTTTGGTTTCCAAGTGCATATAAAAGTTATGTTTACACTATACTGTAGTCTATTAAGTGTACAATAGCAATATAGCTAAAAATGTGCATACTTTAATTTAAAAATACTTTATTGCTAAGAAATGCTAACCATGACCTGAGCCTTCAGCGAATCATAAACTTTTTGCAGGTGGAGGGTCTTACCGATATCGGCTGATGGCTGCTGACTGATCTGGGTGGTGGTAGCGGAAGGCTGGGTGGCTGTGACATTTTCTTAAAATGAGACATGAAGTCAGTCTCATCAATTGACTCTCCTTTTCACAAAAGATTTCTCTGTAGCATGCAATGTGGTTTGATAGCCTTTTACCACAGTAGAACTTCTTTCAAAATTGGAGTCAATCCTCTCAAACCCTGCAGCTGCTGAATCAACTAAGTTTAAAATCCTTTCAACAATGTTCCCAGGAGTAGATGCCATCTCAAGAAACCACTTCCTCTGCTCATCCCTAAGAAGCAACTACTTCTCTGTTAAAGTTTTATCATGAGATTGCAGCAATGCAGTGACATCTCCAGGCTCCAATTCTAATTCCAGTTCTCTTGCTATTGCTACGACATCTGCAGTGACTTCTTCCCTGAAGTCTTCAATGCTCAAAAGCCATCAGTGGGGGTTGGAATTGACTTCTTCCAAACTCTTGTTCATGTTGATATTTTGACCTCCTCCCATGAATCACAAATGTTCTCAATGGCATCTAGAACACTGAATCCTTTCCAGAAAGTTTCAACTGCCTTTGCCCAGATCTATCTGAGGAATCACTATCTATGGCAGTTACAACAGCCCAATGAAGACGCTTTCTCTCACCTGAACACTTAGAGGCTATTGCGGGTTTATTAATTGGCCTAATCTCAATATTGTTGTGTCTCAGGGAGTAGGGAGGCCTGAGGAGAGGGACGGAGAAGGGGGTCGGTCGAGCAGTTGGTAGAATAGTCAGAGCACACATAGCATTTATGGATTAAGTTCACCATCTTCTATGGGCATGGTTCATGGAACCCAAAACATAGTAGTGTCAAAGATCCCTGATCACAGATCACCATAAGAGATGAAATAATAACGAAAAAGTTTGAAATATTGTGAGAATTACCAAAATGTGACAAACAGAAACAGTGAGCACATGCTGCTGGAAAAATGATGCCAGAAGACTTGCTCAATGCACGGTGGCCACAAACCTTCAACTTGTTAAAAAACTCAGTATCAGTGAAATGACATAAGGCAAAGTGCAATAAAATGAGGCAAGCCTATACTGTCTCAGAGCCATTTTAATCAATTTAGTTGATTTGATAATACAAATATTTATAACATGCAGTTAAATGCTTAAAAAGCAAGATAAGAGATTTTATACATAGAATGACTACATCCATGTTAAACACACCTGTAATTACACAGTCACACCGACACGACTAAAATACAACCCGACGCAGAGAGCGATGTTAGGATGATGGGACTGATTTTGTTTGTTTGTTTTTTTAACCTTCAGACATGTTCATTTATGTGTGCAAATATGTATATAGCACGATTATTGTACCATTTTGAGAGTAACGTAAGATTGGAAACAACCTAAATAAACATCAATAGGTGACCAGATATTAGATTTCCCTGCAGCTGTTAAAAAGAATGGGGGCACTGATTCTGAGGCTTGCTCTTATGAAGTTTATTTATGTAACAGAGAAGCTAAGTCTACCTATCAAGTTATGCCTGAGAGTTACTGCCAGAAAACCTCTTTTGTTGCTCAGATGTGGCCTCTCTCTCTCTAAGGCCAATTCTGTAAGGAAAATCATTACCTTCTCCCCTCTGTGGGACATGACATCCAGGGGTGAAAGTCTCCTTGGCAATGTGGGCATGATGCCCAGGGACAAGACAGGCCCTGTCACTGTGGGACTGACAATGCTTTCCTGACCAAAAGGGGGAAGATCAGTGTAACAAAATAAGGTGTCAGTGGATGAGAGAGTTCAAACAGAGTCAAGAGGTTATTCTGGAGGCTACTCTTATATTAGCTGCAGCTAGATATTGCTGATTACCAGGGTTTGTGAAACCCCAACCAAAACTATTCCCATCAACCCTGAAGAACACTTATGGCTCTACCTGAGATTCTACAAAGGCTCCATGCACCATGATTACTTCCCAGACACCTACAACCTCCAAATGGGTTCCTAGGCCAGATAAGTCCTGAAACCCAGAGGGGCCAGCCACTGCAGAGCATAAACTAGTTCCATCCCCATATCTCACACTATCAATACCCCTTCCCACATGAAAAAATTAAATTGGGCAGAGCCCAAATTCTCCCTAAAGATTGGGAGAAGGATCCAAGGAGAAGGAGGAGTTATAACAGAGAAGACAGGATTTAACAAATGAGTATGAGATTTCAGTCTCCAGTGTCTTGGAGCAGCTAGAAGGAAAAACAAAACTGTGGAACTGTAACCCACACCAAACTCTGTTGCGTAACTACTTGTAACATTGTACTTTGAAATTTATTGTTTTTTTGTATATTCACAATTAAAAATGTTTTTTTTTTTTTTAAAAAAAAAGATTCCTGTCCAAAAAAAAAAGAATGTGGGCAGAACTAGATGCCTTAGAGGGAACAACAATCTCTAACGTGACAAAACCAAGGTCCAGAACAGTGTATCCAACTGTTTCCATCTGTCTATTGAAAAAGTGGAGGGTCGCAGACGGGGATAGAAATACCCATGTACGTTCATATATGCATAACGTATCTGGGGAGGGGCCTGGAAAACAGGAGGACGGTAGTGTGAGATTTAGATCACCGCAGACCTGAATTTTTAGAGCACACATTACCTTTTATAAAATTTTTGAAAAATATTTTGAACCAAAATGGACTGGCCAAATTTCACTCCCACTGGACATCCCAGTAGCAGTATTTCCTCCTAAGTGGCTAGAATTCTGGCCTTTGTAGTATTCTCCATGGCCCTGGATTCCGCAAGACAGTTGTCAATTAATCACTGTCATGGGGGACAAGGGTGGGTCATTACAAAGGAAGAGGAGGAGGTGCCCACGGGAGCTGTGGTGGTTTGGAGTGTCATGCACCCCAGAAAAGACCGTATTCTTTCCACCTATTCCTGAGGGTGCAGATCTAGTGTAGGTGGGACCTTTTGGTTATGTTATTTCAATTGCGATGTGACTCAACCCATTCAAGGTGGGTCGTGATCCTCTTACTGGAGTTCTTTTTAAGAGGATAAAACACACACAGAAGCAGAAAGATGAAATTAAGAGATGCTCATAGAGAAAAGCCCTAGAGAAGCTAAGAGAAGACACACAGAGAAGCTGAGAGAGGATGCCACTGGAACTAGAAAGCTGAAGGTAATGAAAAGTGAGCGAGAAGTACCAGGAGATGCGGGCCATGAGCCTTCCCAGGTGACAGAGGCATCCTAGATACCTGTCTTCAGAGTCCAGGTATTGTTCTCTTGAGTTGGATATTTTCATAGTCTTAGAATTGTAAACTTAAAAGCTAATAAATCTCCCATTGTAAAAGCCAACCCATTTCTGGTACACTGCATTCCAGAAGCTTTAGGAAACCCAAGCAACAGCCAAGCGTCCTGTGAACCACCCCTCCCAGGGGGGCACCTTGCAGACAAAGCAGCGCCCAGCCTCCAAATACAGCTACTACTCGCAGAGAGCTGAAAGTCTACAAAACACCTTTCACGGATCACAGCAAGTCTATGAGGTACAACAGTAAAATCCCCATTTTACAGATGAGAGGATTAAGGCTCAGAGAGGTAAAATGAATTCCCTAATCCCTCAGAGCTAGAGAGTAGTCAATCTAATGCCAAAGCCTGCGCAGTTCCCAATTCCTGGTGTTGAAGAAAGGAAAAGAGAGGTACTGGAAGCACATGCTTTTCTTTTCCTTTATGGTGCTAACAAACCCTTTTCATAGGGAACATCCTCTAAGTCTTACTGAAACCTTTTCTGCTGTTTTTCAATTAAATTCCCTTTTATTTCTAATCAACTGATACAGAGCTGTGAAGATATATACTGTCAAGACCCCAAAGATGGGGCGAGAATATAACGAGTATACTTATAATCAGCCACTGCCTGCAGAGGTAAGGACTGGGATGAGGGGCTAGGAAAGCCACTTATTGTCATGTTTTTCCCCACAGTTTTAGGAGATGGATGTGGGGCCCCCTTTAATGTCATTGACTCCATCTTACCTCCCACTTTCTCCGTTTGAACTGAAATGTTTATAACTATTATTCTGTGCTGTATTTGAGGAGTAGATATTACTTTCTTTAGTTTCCCAGGTCCACAGATAGAGTGGAATTATGCCCCAGAATGCATCATACCCAGAGTCTCATTTACACTTGCTTTTGATGATGAGATTGGGATCTTTTGAGCTAATGAGACTAAGATGAGATTTTTTTTTTAGTTGATGCCCCTTTGGCAACCTTAGAATGGAGTGAATGTATTTTGCACCTGGGATGGATGCTAAGTCTTTGAGGTCAGAGGGTGGACTGTGGTAGGGAGGATGGCCCTCCAAAGACGTCCACACCCTAATCCCTGGAACCTGTGACTATTTTGCTTTACGTGGGAAAAGGGACTTAACAGGTACGCTTAAGGGTACAGACATCTATGACTGGGGGAGGATCCTGGATTGGGATACTCTGGATTGGGTCCAATCAAATCATATACGACCTAAAAAGTGGAGAACTTTCTCTGGCTAGCGTCAGAAACATGTGGCAGAAAAGAAAGGCAGAGAGGGACTCAGTCTGAGAAGGACTTGGCTCACTGTGGCTGGAGGGAACAACATGGAAAGCATGAAAAGGAACGTGGGCAGCCTCTAGGAGTGGCAGCCGGCGCCCAGCTCACAACCAGCAAGGAAACAAGGATCTCAGCGCTACAATCGCCTGGTAATGCAGTTGGCCAACAACCTGAATGAGCTTGGAAACAGATTCTCCCCAGCCTCCAGTGAAAAGCCCAGGTGGCTGACACCTCGATTTCAGCTGAAACCAGGCAGAGCACCCAGGTGAGCACACTGGACTTCTGACCAACAGAACTGTGAGAGAATAAACAGGTGTTGTTTTAAGCCACTAAGCTTGTGGTAGATTGCTATGGCAACAAAAGAAAATTAACAATGTCAACCCAGGCTCAGAACATCCCTTAGAAATCACTTAGCCTGAACCCTTCATTTTGCAAGAGCGCAAACTGAGGTCCGGAAAGTAGAAGCAAATCTATCACACAGCAAGAGGCAGGGCCAAAGAGCCCAGGTGTAGAATGGGAGCCTTCTGGAGACCAATTCCCACTTTCAGAGAGAGATCCAAGGCTCTGAGTCCAAACTAAACTGTAAATCAGTCATTCACATTAGACACGGTGATTCACAGAGAGCCTGCAAATACTTCCCAGCCTGCCTCCATCTCAGGGAGGAGGGTCCACACAAGGCTGGACTTTATCCAAAAACCAGCTAGCCCTCAGACCAAAGACGTAAGGATGGGGCAGGCAGGATGGGAACTGAAATTCCAGGATTCTGAAAAGTATCTCCAATCCATGCCACAAACCCAAGGAAGGCTAGCTCTGGGCCAATGCTCCTAAATATTCCACCCCCTCCCCCCCACACACACTCAGTTATTAGCTCTAATTGGCCTATTCAAAGGAAAATAATTTGTGCCTGTCACCAAGGCACTGTCGATTAAAGGCAACTTGAGAATAAAGACCCCTCTGAGCTGAGTGGTCACCCCTCCAGGGATAATTGGGAGGCAGCACAGACCCCAGCCTCAAAAGGCATCCTTCCACACACACCTTCCCCTTCTCCAACTGTGGGGGAGGGAGTCTCAGGCTGATCCCCACATCGTTTTGATGAAGACCAAAAAAAGGAAGGG